>JAJJWW010005476.1:0-69767 GCA_023531295.1 Papaver armeniacum | reverse complement strand
CTCGAGTCGGCCAGCGCTAAAATCACCGTTATAACGTTTTGACGGGTGTGAGCACGTTTTAGGGCAAAAATCGTTATTTAGGAAAAGATGCGTTTTTTATACGTTGTTTTAAAATAACTAAGTTCTAACTGCTTAAATAGAAAATGAAAATAATTATGGTTTGAATTTTCTATCTAATCTACAAACGTGCGTGAAAACAGATTATAACGGTCTAATAACGTTGTTATAACGTTTTCTATATATTATTATTTTTATTCTTTTATTTTTAAAATATTAATTGTAATTTTTAAATCTTTAATTTAAAATATAAAAAATTATAAGAAAATATTTTTATATTCATTTTTATTAAAAACTTATAAGCGTGAAAACGGGATAAATGGTCTAAAAAAACTACGTTAAAATGTTACTTGATGGAAAAACGTAAAATTCAATTTTAGAAAAATGGTTATAACGTGTGAAAACGGAAAAACGGTCCTAAAACCCGCCGTTATTTCCTATTTATATAATTATTTCTGCAAGACAGTGGTTCTAGACCCTCACGGCCACGGTATATGGGTGTGACCGCTTAACCGGTGTTTTTTTGGAAAAACGGCGTTTTCAAACCTTACGGTGCAAGTTCGAAAAAGCGGTCACGACTCAGATCCGACACTGTGTGACCGTTATAATGTCGCTTTTCCGAGGTGTGAGCACGTTTGGGCTAAAAACGCGTTATATGCAAGCCAAAATCATGTTTTTTGATGTTATTTGAAAATAACTAGGCGTTGTAATTGATTACATAGGAAATAAAAAAAAATTATTGATGAATTTCTGTCTAAGGACATAACACGCGCGAAACGTTTTAACGAGCCTAAAACGTTATTTACAAGGTATTTTAATTTTTTAATACTCCCACGTCCATAAATAGATGACCTATTAATTTTTTAAATTTTGTCCAACTAATAGATGACCTATATCATTAAGAAATTCTAATACTACCATTTTATTTGATTATTGTTAGTATAAGAAATGTGTATAATTCGATAGTCATGTTTATATTCTTTACATAGGTGTTTTAGAATTCTTTCACTATAGAATTTACGAAAGTTTGATAAAATTAGGTAATGCAGTAAATTATAGCCACTAAAATTTCTTGATAATTAGCTAGGTGACTAGGTGTACTTGTCCCTTTATTAGAGTGAAGAATTTCCATCAACGAATTAGCTAGGTGACTAGGTCTACTTGTCCCTGCCTACTTGTCCCTTTTTTGTTCTCATTTTAAGTTTCACAAAGAAGTGAACAACTAAAGCACAAAACGTTGGTTAATGAATTGATGACTCAAGTTGGTCCCTCGTGGTTAGGGGAGAACGAATAATATGTCTTTTTTTTCACTTCCTTCTTTTTAGAAAACAAAATCATGATCACACTATTTTCCCCTTCTTTACGTTCACCCTTTAAAAAACACAAGAAGGCATATTGTTGTAGTACACAAATTTGTTATAACTCTTCTCTGCTAGAGAAATTCTTCCTCCTCTCGTGTTTTGAAGTTTCCAAGTTTCAACTTCCAACTACCCGGTTAAGAGGTAATTTTTAATATATTATTAAAATAAGTATTTACCACTAAATTTATTGTTTGTTTCTATGTAGTTTATTTACAACATATATTTGATTTTTTTCTTCATGATCTGGATGATGATGCGGACGTCGAATGTTGTCTTTGAACTATAGATTTTAACTATACAGGTACTCTCTTATATCAACATTTAAGTTAGTAGTTGCCTTTTTTTTTTTTTTTTTTTTTTTGTAATGTTTTCATCATTTTCTTCATGTTGTACATATATATATTGTAATTTAGGATGTTGCCATAACTTTATAATAGAGTTTCAAGGAAATAACAAAAGCTCAAATCAAGACTAGAGGAAGAAAAAATCAAGACACAATAAAATTTATGCAAAAAAAAAAAAAATGAATTGATCATCCAACAAAGAATCACATAAATCAATAATGAAGTCTAATTAATTAAGTCCAACCAGCATCAAGTATAAAGAACATGATTAATGAAGCAAAAATATGCATGAGCTTTAAGTTAATGCTTTAACTTTCATAATGATGAAATTAATTAACTAGCATGATGACATGATGAAATAATTATCATGGTGTTAGTGTTGATGCTAGTTAAATATAACTTCATACATGCATGTTAAAAGTTGTGAAATCTAATTAGACGGATTTTAATGTCAATGTTAGTTAAATTTGGTTAAATTTTATTTACTTTATATGAGTGTAACCATTTTAAGAAAGTCTCTCAATAAATAATTTGTACTCAAAAGAGTCAAAAGTTAAAAGAATAATAATAAATAAATAAAAATGTCTTCATGATTAAAAGATCTAGCTAGTCTATGTTCCTTTATGCATGCAACCAAATTTCTTATCGTTGCAGAGTATATTGATTATCTAGCTAGAAAATAGACATCTAGAATTTTCAAATAGACATCTAGAATTTTTTATTTGTGGACACAAATTAAATAGAGGCCAAAAATAATATTAGTGAATAAGAAAAAATGAATAGTTTAATCAATTGTCTTCATTCTCAATAAGTAATTCGTATTCATGCTCAAAAGGGGTCAAAAGTATTTTGTAGCTAGGCGTCTATCTATCCTATGTTCCTACACATAGGCAACCAAATTTCTTATTGTTTTAAGAATATAATGATTACCTAGCTACAAAATAGACATCTAGAATTTTCTATTTGTGGACAAAATAAAATATATGCCAAGAATAGTACTAGGAAATTTAATATATGTCACCGATTTCCAAGTAACATTTTCTCGTTACGAATACGATGGAAGGATCGACATCCACGCAAGCGCCAAACGAGATGTTTTTCATGCATATTGCCTTTGTAATGCGATGGTAAAAAATTGAAGTGTAATTTTTGTGAAAAGGAAATATCTTCTGGTATTTCACGCATAAATTGCATTTAGCACAACAAATAGGTACAGTTGCCCCGTGCATGCATGTGCCGTCTGAAGTGAAAAATCTTGCTAAAGTGGCATTGAAGAAAAAAGAAAAGCAAAAAGGCAAGAAGAGCGAGAATCGATAACGAAGATTGAGAACAAGTGTATCATAATGAGCCATGGAACCACAGTGTGTGGTATAGATGAAGAAGAGCCCAGATTTTCCAAGCGAAGAAGAACAAGTACCGAGTCACACAAAAGAAAAAAACTGGTTTTTAAAGAACCTTTTTGGACGAAAAAATAAGAATATTCATGTTGGAGAGGTACATCGCACGGTCCCAGAACCTCTGCCCGAGAAATACCTAGGTCTACTATGCGGCCATCACAACCACCTAGGATGTCGTGGATATGGGAGGACAATATAACCCTTCTAGGGATTCTCAACCTTCGATGGCAAAATTTGGCAAAAGCAAAACATGTCGGAAAAAGTCGATTCTTGTTGGACGTTTTTTCTATGCGATGATATTCCCTTCAATGTGGCTAACTCATCCTCGGTACCACGAGGCATTCGATGCGGTTTAAATTTCGACCAATCTATAGAGTTCCATCAGCTTATAAGTTGTCAAATCCCATATTAACTTCAGAAAAACAAAGGATTGAAAAAGATGTGGTGTCTGTTCAACGACATTACTGGAGAGAATATGGTTGTACACTCATGTCGGATGGTTGGAAAAGCAAAAACAACCGTACGATTGTAAACTTTCTAGTTTACAGTGGTAGTGGAATTACATTTTTGAAAAGTGTCAACATAGAACATAATCGGTTGACAACGAGTATTTAATTACTTTGTTCAAGCCCGTTATAGATGATTCGGTCAGAAATAGTGTTCATTAATGGCCGATCAAGGATCCCAATTCAAAGTCTGCAGGTAACTAAGAATAACTTTATTTTATTTTATTTATATATATATATATATATATATATATATATATATATATATATTGGGAATATATTAATCATTAACTTCTTTCTATTTTTGTTTGAATAGGTAAGAGATTGGCATCAAAATGGCACATTTTTCCTGAGGTTCCTTGTCTTTGCTCACGTATTGGACTTGATGTTGGAAGATGTGAAAAAATTCCCTTTGTTAAAGATGTGATCGGAGAAGCAAGACAAATTAGCAAATTTATTTACAATCATGGTTGGGTTCTTGCTAGATTTCGACAACACATTACTGTGCAGACGCAATCTATTGCGCCTGCGCCTTAACAAGGTTTTCAACGAATTTTATTGCAATCAAAAGCATCGTTGATCAACGTAATGCTTATCGAGAGCCTCTTTCGGACAAGGAATTTACGAAATCGGATGAGGCAAGAACTAAACAAGCTAGACAAGTGAAGAATATTATTTCAAATGAGATGTTACGGACGACGTGTCAAAATGCATGCATAATGGTTGGTCCATTATTGAAAATGATTCGTTTCTTGGACTCAGACAAACCCACCATGGGCTATTTGTTCCATGCACTTGCTACATGTGTGGAAACTATACAAATGGGTTTGAGATCAAATCGAAATGCTTCTATCGTGGGTGTAATAAAGAAACGATGGAAAATTCAGTTGAGTTCTCCTCTTCATGCTGCATCGTATTTTATCAATCCTTATTACATCTTTAACCCAGCAACTAATCTGATCAATAATGATATTTCTGAGCCGCAAATTTGTCTTACTGAAGTTATATAAAAATGGTTAGTGGCCCGTAAGAACAAGCAGAATGCATGCTAGAGGTACACAATTACTAATATTATCTCCAAATATGTATAATTAAGTAATTTGAATTTCTAGTAACAATTGTAATTTTCTTTGTAGGCAGGAAGAATGCGAATGATGAAAGGTCAATTTGGATCACCATCAGCACATATTGCGCTCAACATGGTGATCCAGGTAAGTTGGTGGTTATCTTATGGTCTTGAGTATCCATCCCTCCAAAAGATTGCGGTAAAGATATTAAGTCAAACAAATACATGTCTGGATCGAGAGAGGAATTGGAGTGTGTTTGAAATAATCCACACCAAACTCACGCAATCGTTTACTTTCATCGAGATTAAATGATCGGTGTATGTCGATGATTTGAAGTTGGAGCAACAAAGAATTAAAGGTAAAGCAAGGAGACATAACATTGATGTTCACGACGTTCATAGTCTGAGGGATGACAATATGCTTATTTGGATAGCGGGGAAGATGAAACACCGGTTTTAGCTCAAGAAGAACGATGGTTAAATATCTTTGGAAGAGGAGGCCGTTAATAATCCGAGCATGTCCCTGCCATACAGCGGACATGATCCCAGGAAGTTCAAATCTCATACGAAGGTTAGGGTGAGTGACTTTGTTTATGACTTTGGTAATCTTTCATTTGGGGACAATACACAATGTTATGAGAATGTGAATCGAACATATGATTCTCGTTACACTTCCGATCGCTCGACCATGGTGTTCAACATATGAGCAGAAGGATATAATTAATAATGATAATAATAATGAAGTAGGTAACAATAATGATGATGTTGAAGGAGGTTATGATAACGATAATGATGGTTATTATGATGATGATACTTATGCAAACGAAGATAGCCCGGTACTCGACAACGATGACTATGATGTGGAAAGGAACCGTCGAGAAAATAAAGAATACTTGAAAAAAAGGTGGTGGTAAGTAGTTGGTTGGCGTGCTTTTAAATGATGAATACTAGTTTAACAATCCTATGTTTTTAAATTTGTAGTTGTAATCCAGTAGTTAGTTTCCTTGTATCATTTAAAAATATTTAATTCGAAGTTTTCGGCTTTCAATCCGAGAGAAGAAAAAAATCAAAAGAAATGGTAAGAAAGTTATTTACGGTTATAACGTGCGTGATAACGGGAAAATAGTTCTAAAAAACGCACGTTAAAATGTTATTTAGAAGAAAAAAACATTCAAACTAATTTTAGAAAACGGTTACAAACGTGTATAAAAACTCAAAACTGCTATAAAGCTGCTTTTTCCTGTTTATCGGCTTAATAAAGGCACGGGGTTCGGGGACCCTCACGGCCACGGTATATGGGTGTGACCGTTTTAACGGTCGTTTTCGAAAAAGCAGGACGTTTTTAAAACCTTGCATGAAAGCAAATTTGATTAGAAGGAATCACAGACGTGATAAAAGAGGTACAAAACCTGTATTGATGAAATTGAACCATTAGTTGCATGACAGTTGGAACATGGATGCAGAAACCGACTCAGAAATCATTCATCTTCACCCGATTAAATTTTTTGCTCGTGTTTTTGATTTTTGATCGATTTTGATTGATTTAATGGAATCGGAAATAACGCATATGTTTTTAGGAGCTGACCCTCCAGCGTGTCAGCTGACGAGGTACCCAAATATCCAGTGTCACGAGTCTTTGGGATATCACCGTAAATGTTTTTGTTCCCTACCCTTTTTTTTCCTGAAAATCCATAATTAGGAATAGTTCTGGGTCGGATTCGGTTTTTTCATGGTAAATTTTGTCCAAATAAAACAGTTTCCACAGTACATGTCTTATATGCTGCCTATGTGTACATGTACATATTGTATGAACAATATTTATTATACAAGTCCGCAAGTTCATGCATTTTTTGCATGAAATCAACCAGAACGGCTTCTAATTAATAAGAACAAAATAATAGCAATTGAACTGCTTCTATCTATGGGAGAGAGAGAGAGTAGGAAAGAGATAGAAGTACGTATTGTAGCTAGAAATCTACCTGCGCAGCTAATTATAATAGACTTCCTTCCTTGTCAATCTCTTCTATATCTAAAACTAATCCATACCTCTATGTCGCATGAAGAATTAGTCCAAATCCCCGCCTAAAGACCGATATGATTGAGTAAGTCATTTTTCATTCTCCCTTCGTCACATATCTTTCCATGCAGTCTTTGTCTTTGCAATCACATTTTTAAATTGATTGATTCATGCAATAACAAAGAAATTGTTGTTATTCTACAAGTCGTATTATTGTTTGATCATCAGCATCAATGGGCACTATGCTCCAACTTGTCATCATTTTGGTGTTTTCTTATCACTCCTGTTATGGCAGCAGTATAGAGGACCCGCTTTACAGCACTACCTATTATGATATTGATGATGAGACCTCATCTGTTTATAATCATGCATATCCTACATACATCGAGACCGTTGGCGAACTAAATCGGGACGACTTCTTTCCTGCTAATGAACTTGCTGACAGTAATAGATTTTCCAGCTACGATGACGAACTTCCTCCAGATGATGAATTCAGCTCTAATGAAATTGGTAGTCCTTCATCTTCTGTCAGAGTGATTAATATAGACGATTTCGGAGCTAACCGTAATGGCGATGGAACTGATGCTAACGAGGTACAACGACACAAGAAAGATGAATTATTAGATTCGAAAATAGGATCAATTAATTTACCCTTGAATTTTATTTTATTTCAATTCTGGTTGAATATGCATGTATAGGCATTTGAAAAATCTTGGAAGGAAGCTTGTTCATCCTCGACGGGAGCAGTTCTAATTTTGGTTCCTTCTAACAAGAGATATCTTCTTAAACCAATCAAATTCTATGGTCCTTGCAAGTCTCCGATTACAATGATGGTAATGCCTGTGATATTACTCTTTGAATTAAAGTTCTTCTTGATTAATAAAAGTATCAAGAAGACGCAAAGTTTTTTTTTTTGATTGGTAAAGAAGACACAAAGTTAATTACATGTCATTAATCTACGTATATGTAATTCTTTACAGGTCTATGGAACCATTGAAGCTTCTGCTGATCGAGCCGATTACAGAAGAGACAGTAGACACTGGATACTTTTCCAGAATGTTCAAAACTTGAAAATTGAAGGAGGGGGGACTTTTAATGGCAAAGGAGATATTTGGTGGAAAAATTCCTGCAAAATTGACAAATCTCGCGTAAGTACTTACTCATGAATAGCAGTGTAATGAAGTTTGAATATGAGTAATAATATGTTAATGATTACTTTTCTTTGTTTTATTTGGGTTTGCAGCCCTGCGTCACTGCACCAACGGTACGTCACTATATGTGTCTGTAGATGGTAATTACCCCAATTGATCGACATATTTATAGTGGCATCAGCATCATATTACTGCTTAGCAGAGTACTTACAACAGTATATAAGTTTATTAGTATTATTTATTGATTGATTCAATTTATTTGTATAATTTCGTAGGCCTTAACCTTCTACCAGTGCCAAAATTTGAGGGTAAAGAACATAAGAATCAGAGATTCACAACAAATACATACATCTTTTGAGAAATGTTTGGATGTTGAAGCTATCAATCTTTTGATTTCTGCGCCAGGATTAAGTCCCAACACTGATGGGATTCATGTTGGTAACACACGGAGAATGCAAATACGGAACTGCATTATAAGAACAGGTACGTCTTGGTTTAAACAGTACAAGTGTAGGTGGCACGGAGCACTTGCTTATGCTTGCAGCCTTGTCTGCGGCATGTTTAAGTTCTATCTACTGATGTCGATCTCTACATCAGTGGAGCGCACAAACATATGTTCATTTCTTTGACACAATTAACATTGTGACTTTAATTTGTTTATTCGTTGCATTTCTTTTTATGATTCTGATCCTTGTTGGTACTTCCATTTTTGTTGTTTGTTGGTGAAGGTGATGATTGCATATCGATAGTAAGTGGGTCTGAAAATGTTCATGCCACGGGCATAACATGTGGACCAGGACATGGAATCAGGTTTTGTTTTTTACATATATACCCAAATTCTAACATAAACCCAAATTCTAACATAGTATTTGCATAACAATTTGTACCAAAAACTGTTCTAATTAGTTTCTTGACATTTTGCATAATCTAATTTTTTTTTTTTTATTTTTTTTTTGGTTTATTACGTTAGTATTGGAAGCTTAGGAGCGGGTAAATCAGAGGCTCATGTTTCAAATATATTGGTCGATACAGCAAGACTCATAGGAACCACTAACGGAGTCAGGATCAAGACATGGCAGGTAACGCATATCTAAAAAAATTCTTAATGTTTCATCTTTTGCAACTACGTACAACGGTGGAGCTAGAAACTTGACCGACCAGAGCGATGTGTATCTTTTTTCTAGATTGTGCCAATAGTTTTGCACTTGTTGTTTCATTCTTTCATATTTAATTTGTTTAGCAGGGAGGAAAAGGCAAAGCAAACAACATCATCTTTCAAAACATTCTAATGCAGAATGTGACCAACCCTATAATCATAAATCAGAACTATTGTGATCAGGCTGATCCCTGCAATGAGCAGGTATTTCTTACAATCACATGTATATTGGTAACAATATATTACAGTATATAACATCCCCCTCCAAATGTAAAATCTTATCTTCTCTTTACAGGAATCAGCTGTACATGTATCAAGTGTGGTGTACAAGAATATTCAAGGAACAAGTGATACAGCAGTAGCAGTGAAGTTTGATTGTAGTAAAAGTTTTCCTTGTAGTGCTGTTGTGCTACAGGATATTAACCTTGTACGGGCAGGAGGAACTCAAGCAAAAGCATTATGCAACAACGTCAATTTTGATCAATTGGGGAAGGTTTTCCCCAAATGCCCCTGAATGAGAAGAAATACATGTGAAAACTGTTGTAATAATACAGTAATGATTTGTTGTAACGTTTTAGTTTTGTTGGAAATATAAATTGGATTTAATAGGAATATTAAGTCAAGGTCTCCCTGTATTGACTTTAGTCTTGTCAAAAGTCATTGACTTAGTTTGTAACATCCGGTATTTAATATGTCTGAATATTATCTGTCTGTGTACGTTATTTTGAAAATAATAATAACTTCTTTCTTCTCTCATCTTGGTTTCTTGATTATCACGAGAGCTCAATAATTCTCATGGTATCAGATTAGTAACGATTCTTCTTCAAAGCTAAATGATCATTTTCAACAATTTTCAAGCTTCTTTTCAATAATACAGATTCAATAATTTTTCTATAATCAATTTTTAGGGTTCAACTGAATTCCTTTTATGGTAACTGCCAGATCTGGTACATATATTAACAACAATATCAGCAACGTAAACAACAATAACAACAATACCAACAACAGTAGCCCTTTCAATCAATTTCAAGAACACCTGCAAAGTAATTCAAACAACAACAATATGTCGACTTCCGCTGGAAATGGTAATTCATGTACTCTTCCTTTTAATTATATCACAAATTTTGTTTCAATAAAAATAGATGGTTCCAATTATTTGCTACGGTTTCTACTGATCTTTATGGGTATTTCAATAGTGAGTTAATAGAACCACCACACAAGATTAATGTTGATGGAGTTGAGACTGTTAATCCTGATTGGGTTTCTTGAGAAAATTAGACCGGTTTGTGTCTACATGTCTTAAGGCTATTTCTACTGAAACCGTAAGTGGTGATGTTCCTGGTTTTGTTACATCTAAAGAAATTTGGGATTTTCTTGAAATAAGTTTTAGGACACAATTTCTGCCTAGGATAAATATGCTTAGAACTCAATTACATGGAATCAAAAAGGGTAATCAGTCTATTGTGAGCTATCTTCAAAAGATAAAGCATATTGCTGATTTTTTTGGCAGCAATTGGAGAAAAGGTTAGTGATGAAGATTTAATGATGTTCATCATGAATGAGTTGAAGACACAATTGCAAGAATCAAGACACTACAATTCAGACCAACTAAAAACCTGTAAACACCAACCATCTAAGAAACCCAAAATCAAAACGAACAGCCCAAATAATAAACATAAACTTGAAGCCAACAATCATAAGAATTGAAAAAGCGGGGGTCTAACAACCATACCCAATATTTCGCTTAGCAATCTGTATGGACTAACTCCAATATACTTTCAAGAGAATCAACTAGACAGTCAGACTCAATCTTAAGAAAAGTATATCAAAGAGTTATATCTCAATTTCTCAATTCAATCCGCAATCAAAAAAATAGGAATTTGCGAGCCCGATTGTATATAAGAAATAACTTGGACGGTATCAAAAACCAATATCCAAGTGTCAATCAATTTAATCAACAACCAAAGGTTGGATTCACAATTGATTGAACTTATGAACAACATGTGATATTTCAATTATATAAACAAATATAATGCGGAAAAGAAATAACACAGACACCAGAAGTTTTGTTAACGAGGAAACCACAAATGCAAAATAACCCCGTAACCTAGTCCAGATTTGAACACCACACTATATTAAGCCGCTATAGACACTAGCCTACTCCAAGTTAACTTCGGACTGGAATGTAGTTGAGCCCTAACCAATCTCACACTCGATCAAGGTACAGTTTGCGCTCCTTACGTCTCTACGAATCCCAAAGAAGACTCTACGCACTTGATTCCCTTAGTTGATCTCACCGACAACTAAGAGTTGTTACGACCCAAAGTCGAAGACTTGATAAACCAATATGTCTCACACAGAAATGTCTATTGAATAGATAAATCTGTCTCCCATAGATAAACCTATGAGTTTTGTTCCATCTTTTGATAAATCAAGGTGACCAGGAACCAACTGATATACCAGACTTATATTCCCGAAGAACAGCCTAGAAATATCAATCACCTCGCAATAATCTTAATCGTATGATAGCGAAACAAGATATCGTGGAATCACAAGTGATGAGACGAAGATGTTTGTGACTACTTTTTATCTTGCCTATCGGAGATTAAATCTCGAGCCAATCTTAGAGAAGATAATACTCAATCATGATAGAAAAGAGCAAGATCAGATCACTCAACTACAGATAAAATAGTTGGGTCTGGCTTCACAATCCCAATAAAGTCTTTAAGTCGCTAACCTACGGGGTTTTAGAAAAAACCTAAGGTTAAAGGAGAATCGACCCTAGTCGCAACTAGTATCACACAGGAGGTGTGGGGACCCAGTTGCTAGAGTTATCCTTTATATAGTCGGGTTTGCAATCAATGTTACCTTGGTAACGAAGCATTCAATATTCACTGTTAAATGAAAACCTGATTAGACTCAAGCTAATATCTTTGAACCGTTAGATCGAACTTAGCTTGTTACAAACAAATGAAAAGTGACTTCATTTAGATATGAGTAATCGTACCTAAACGTGTGCACCTTTGTTGGCTCAGGAATAGTTAACCGAAGTTAGCCATATGAACACTTTCATATCAACCTTATTCATCTTAACCATAACTAGTTCAAATGACTCAAATGAAACTAATTCTAGAGTTGCTCAATTGTTTATATTCTCATAGAAGTATACAAGACTGGTCCATGGTCATTTATGTTCTTTCACTTCACAATTATAAATAATAGTATTCATGGTCATTTAGTAGTACTCCTAAAAAAACAATCATACAATCATACATGGCGATAATAAATCGTAGAACAAGACAATTAATAATAATTTGATTGAGATAACAAAACCAATATATCAATTTAGTAGCATGTTTATGATATCCGACTACATCCTTAACCAATATGGAGTGTTTAGATACTCATCATGGATTTCTTAAAACCCATGTAAAATATTAAGAAGAAATCAAATAACCAAACCCTAGGAATCGTGATAGCAATCGCCGTTCCAAGCCCTAGCTTCTTCTCCTCTTCTCTAAAAGTATATAAAAAACGAATGATAAAAGATGAAAGATCTCCCTTATATGTAAAAATAATATCAAAGTATCCGTGCCATCAATCCTCGTGAAAGTCAGCTCCCAGCCATATGGGCCTCGCACAATGCTATTGAAATCCAGCCCAAATATTTTCTTTCTACTGTTTTGGCCTATCTGTCCGCTGGAATTGACACGCGTAGTTCAGTCTACCCATATTTCCCTCGGCCAGAAACATCACCGTGAAAATTCTTTTTCCCTGAAATTTTCTTTTCTCTCATCAGAATCACGGTTACTTCTCCCTCTGTGAATATATTTTTCCTCTGAGTTTTGAGTTTCCAGCCAGACCTGTCACGGACACTTTAGATCACCGTAAACTTTTCATTCTTCTGGATTTTTATAAACTCGGTTCACAGCTTCAACAATCTTTCGTGCGGATTTTATCGGAAAATTACGCCTTTGGCGCGTTGCCCCGCAGGCCGTAATCTCCCGATGCGTCATGATGAAGCTACGATCCGGGCCTTTAAAGCTAGGCAAATGCACGTCCATTTGCCCTTGCAAGCATGCTCGTGGAGCATGACGCAGCTAACTTAGCTTCCACACCGTTCCAACTTACCCTTGTCCCGCAAAGGGTTTACGGCCATAAGGCCAATGCCAATGCATTTTTCATGCGTCTCGGCTTTGCCTTTACGTAGGGAATTCATCACCGAATTCCCTAGCTAGCATGAGCATCCGTCATTGCCTGTATAAGCCTTGGACTTTAGCGTAGGCCGCACCATCAAGCCCTTGCCATTTCCCCGCGTTACCAACTCTTTATAACTTGATAGGAAGTATGAGCATCCACTTATCGGCATGCAACTAAGCCTCATCAAGTCCGGCCACAATCATCTCTCGCGCCGAGCTCACCGAGCTTAGATGATATGAGGGGCCAACGTCTTTGGACCTAAGAATGCCGCAACTCATTGCGGCTGCCTACGCATTCTTCCCTACTCCAAAGGGATCAAGCATGCACCGTAGTTCATCAAATGAAGGACGAAACTTAAACCAAATCGTTTGCAAGGTCAGGCCTAGCAAAAACGGTAATGGCCTGGTCCGTATAGGCCATTCCGCCAAGATGCATAATGATTATGCATCATCGGGTCCGCTTGTGGGCATAGCGATGCCAACGCATCAAATACCCTCTTCAAAGGCTACGCAACTATAAATGAGCCTTAGGCATCATTTATGCTCTTCCTACTTAAGCTATGAAGCTTACTTGGTACATAGTCCGCATATGCACCTTCAACCAACTACCCCTCCCTATATATGTCTTAATGGAATTTCTACAAGTATGAAAAGGGGAGCATATTGACATGCTTCACTATTCATGGCCGTTACCATGAATTTCAAGGACCGCAATGATTGCCGAGTCTCCGCTTCATTGCACAATGATTGTGCACCACTCGCCTGGTCTCTTGCACAATGATTGTGCACCACTTGTTCTGTCTGTTTACAATGATTACACACAACGATTATGTATAATGATTGCGCACCACCCGTCTTCAATCAAGCTTCGTTTATTGCACAATGATTTATTGTAAGATCGAGCCCACCTACCCAATCGGCTTAATGCATCATGATGATGCAACATTGGCCCTCGCCAAATGCCAAACATAATGCGCCATTTTTGGCGCGTATTAACCTTAAGCCAATCCACCTTTTTCACGGCTAGCGGAAGCTTTGGATGAAGCTTCATCACAAGCAAATGGCGCATCTTTTAGCATGCGCCATGCTAAAACATGGGGTGTTACATTATCACACCCTTCAAAGAATTTCGTCCCGAAATTCAAAACCAAAGCTATTGTGGACAATCTCTTCGAGTTGGATTCCATGAGCAAAAGTCCCATACCGATGCTCGAAATCACGGGTTTCTTCAAGTTGTCATGAACAACAATTTAGATCTTCCGAGCACATGTCCCATACCACCCGCCTGGGGATCCAAAAGTGCCCACAACTAAACCAAGAATCGCACTGGCAGCAAGCCAAGAGGATATCTCGACTGTGTATCCCGAATGCGCATCCCATACTACGCACTCGAAGTCCCTAAGGTTCACAAGTTGAAAGATGTCATCAAAATGACAAAATTTTAAAGTCTTGTGTGGATCAAAGATCCAGTTGCCCACCGTCCCGACGGGTCCATCCAGTTGCCACTCGTAAGTGGGATGCTAGCCGGGCACGACAACGCACACCCTTGGCCAGTGCCAACGTGTGGGGATGATCACCCCATTGTCTACCCACCGTCCCACTTTGTCTTCCTGGATATCCACTGTAAGTGGGGTGCCACTTAGGCCAGGCAATCTCACAAAGACTTGAACAAGCTCAACTCGATTCTCATAAGAATCGGCAAAGCAAGTTACAAACTCTTCCGCGCAAAAGTTGGCCTACTTCTCCAACTTTATGTTTCCATCAAGGAAAACACTCGCCAATGAGTCCACTCCGCACAAGTCCCTAGAGTTTTCTCGGAACTTGCTCGATACCATCTGCGACGGATCGGAAAATTACGCCTTTGGCGCGTTGCCCGCAGCCGTAATCTCCGACATGCGTCGCGATGAAGCTACGATCCGGGCCTTTAAAGCTAGGCAAATGCACGTCCATTTGCCCTTGCAAGCATGCTCGTGGAGCATGACGCAGCCTAACTTAGCTTCCACACCGTTCCAACTTACCCTTGTCCCGCAAAAAGGGTTTACGGCCATAAGGCCAATGCCAATGCATTTTTCATGCGTCTCTCAAGCTTTGCCTTTACGTAGGGAATTCATCACTGAATTCCCTAGCTAGCCGACATCCGTCATTGCCTGTGTATAAGCCTTGGACTTTAGCGTAGGCCGCACCATCAAGCCCTTGCCATTTCCCGTTACCAACTCTTTATAACTTGATAGGAAGTATGAGCATCCACTTACCGGCATGCAACTAAGCCTCATCAAGTCTGGCCACAATCATCTCTTGCCGAGCTCACCGAGCTTAGATGATATGAGGGCCAACGTCTTGCAGACCTAATGCCGCAACTCATCATGGCCGCCCACGCACCCCTTCCCTACTCCAAAGGGATCAAGCACGCACCGTAGTTCATCGGTGAAGGGACAAACTTAAACCAAATCGTTTGCAAGGTCGTGGCCTAGCAAAACGGTAATGGCCTGGGTCCGTATAGGCCATTCCGCCAAGATGCATAATGATTATGCATCATCGGGTCCGCGTTGTGGCATAGCGATGCCAACGCATCAAATACCCTCTTCGAAGGCTACGCAACTATAAATGAGCCTTAGGCATCATTTATGCTCTTCCCAATAAGCTATGAAGCTTACTTGGTACATAGTCCGCATATGCACCTTCAACCAACTACCCTCCCTATATATGTCTTAATGGAATTTCTACAAGTATGAAAAGGGGAGCATATTGACATGCTTCACTTATTCATGGCCGTTGCCATGAATTTACCCAAGGACCCGGCAATGATTGCCGAGTCTCCGTTTCCGTTGCACAATGATTGTGCACCACTCGTTCCGTCTGCCGCACAATGATTGTGCACCACTTGTTCCGCATTTGCACAATGATTACACACAACGATTGCGTACAATGATTACGCACCACCGGGCTTTCGATCTTTTTCGTTTATTGCACAATGATTTCGCTGTAAGATCGAGCCCACCTACCCAATCGGCTTAATGCATCATGATGATGCAACATTGGCCCTCGCCAAATGCCAAACATAATGCGCCATTTTTGGCGCGGTATTGCCTTAAGCCAATCCACCTTTTTCACGCTGCGGAAGCTTTGGATGAAGCTTCATCACAAGCAAATGGCGCATCTTTTAGCATGCGCCATGCTAAAAACATGGGGTGTTACACTTTCCTTCTTTCTCGTTCTCAATATAACCATCTCCCATGATTATCATGCCACCATTAAGAAAGAGCAGTCTCGAGCTTCACTCGATCACCACCAACATGGTGGTTTTTAGACAAGGGGTGAAATCGTAAAACCCCATGACCTAGTGTTACCCACAACACATTAACTAAGAGCATTTAACTCGAGGTGTAAATAATTAATAGGGGTATTTTTTCAAAATACTCGCAGTTAGGTTTTCAACACGGAACCCTAATTCCAAAACCAAGCCGCACTCGCGCACCATGGCAGCAATGCCAAACCAAGCCGCACTCTGCGCACCATGGCACAATGCCAAACCAAGCCGCACTCTGCGCACCATGGCAACCATGCCAAACCAAGCCGCACTCTGCGCGCCATGGCAGCAATGCCAAACCAAGCCGCACTCGCGCACCATGGCAAAGCAATGCCAAACCAAAGCCGCACTCTGGCAGATCATGGCAACCATGCCAAACCAAGCCGCATCTGCGCACCATGGCAAGAATGCCAAACCAAGCCGCACTCTGCGCATCATTGGCAACAATGCCAAACCAAGCCACACTCTCGCGCACCATGGCAACCATGCCAAACCAAGCCGCACTCTGCGCACCATGGCAACCATGCCAAACCAAGCCGCACTCTGCGCACCATGGCAAGAATGCCAAACCAAGCCGCACTCATGATCATTGGCAACAATGCCAAACCAAGTCGCACTCTGCGCACCATGGCAACCATGCCAAACCAAGCCGCACTCTGCGCATCATTGACAACAATGCCAAACCAAGCCGCATATCGCACACCATGGCAACAATGCCAAATCTCAAGCCGCTATGCCTTTGGCACACGCCAAATATAGCGCCCTAGGCTTCGCAAGACTTGCAACTAGGTCAACATGGCCGCACGTGCCATTGGCACATGCCAATACGTGCCGCAAGCCATATTCCAAGTCGCTATGCCATTGGCACACGCCAAATATAGCGCCCTAGGCTTGCAAGACTTGAAACTAGGTCAACATGGCCGCACATGCCATTGGCACATGCCAATACGTGCCGCAAGCCATATTCCAAGTCGCTATGCCATTGGCACACGCCAAATATAGCGCCCTAGGCTTGCAAGACTTGCAACTAGGTCAACATGGCCGCACATGCCATTGGCACATGCCAATACGTGCCGCAAGCCATATTCCAAGTCGCTATGCCATTGGTACACGCCAAATATAGCGCCCTAGGCTTGCAAGACTTGCAACTAGGTCAACATGGCCGCACATGCCATTGGCACATGCCAATACGTGCCTCAAGCCATATTCCAAGTCGCTATGCCATAGGCATACGCCAAATATAGCGCCTAGGCTTGCAAGACTTGCAACTAGGTCAACATGGCCGCACATGCCATTGGCACATGCCAATACGTGCCGCAAGCCATATTCCAAGTCGCTATGCCATTGGCACACGCCAAATATAGCGCCCTAGGCTTGCAAGACTTGCAACTAGGTCAACATGGCCGCACATGCCATTGGCACATGCCAATACGTGCCGCAAGCCATATTCCAAGTCGCTATGCCATTGGCACACGCCAAATATAGCGCCCTAGGCTTGCAAGTCTTGCAAGCCTAGGGCAACATGGCCGCACATGCCAATACGTGCCGCAAGCCATATTCCAAGTCGCTATGCCATTGGCACACGCCAAATATAGCGCCCAGGCTTGCAAAAGTTGCAACTAGGTCAACATGGCCGCACATGCCATTGGCACATGCCAACACGTGCCGCAAGCCATATTCCAAGCCGCTATGCCATTGGCACACGCCAAATATAGCGCCCTAGGCTTGCAAGACTTGCAACTAGGTCAACATGGCCGTACGTGCCATTGGCACATGCCAAACACACACGCTGGTAGCCTAACTTGCAAACCGTGCAACCTACCACCAAGGCATTCGCACATGCCATTGGCACATGCCAAACACACACGCTGGGTAGCCTAACTTGCAAAACCATGCAACCTACCACCAAGGCATTCCGCACATGCCATTGGCACATGCCACACGCGCCATTAGCAAGACCACTTGCACTCAAGGCACAAACCAACGAGATATCAACACAAAACCGGGGATGCTTCTTTAGGGTTTTGGTTTGGCGGTCACGAAGATGCAATGTACACTACGCTCACAATTAAGAAAGCGTGAATAGGAATAAAGCGGTCAAATAAAGAGGAAATAATGGTGAAAACGTTTTCACCCATTAAACCATGCGGTTACCACCTCCTCCCATTATTTCACCCTTTACTCTCTTCCTTCATGAGGCCAGTACGTTTCAATCTCGACTTGTATAAATAGGTCTTACCTATTTCCACCGCACAACAACTCTCGGTCAGAGAAATATACTACACTTACACTCTCGAAAAGGCAACTTTGCAAGCTCTCCCAAAAAGCTTTCATCTCTTGCAAGCTTCCTAAGCTTTCACTTTCTCGATACAAGTCGAGATACTACTCTCCTCAACACCTTTCTTTGCTTCCCTCCCCAAATCAACCCTTCTCCTCCACTTTGTGACCGGCAAGTCCGAACGGCCATTTCTTGGTTTAGGCTGGGACTTGTATGCATTGATCTCTCGAATCTATAAAGTGCTCACGTGCAGACATTTGTTTAGGGTTTGAACCGGAGTTTCCACTCACCACCGAAATTACCGAAATCAGCGAAACGATTTTTACCCATAAACACCAAAGCAACTACAGATTCCTCCATCCCAGTCACTCGACTCCATTCCATCACCGATGCCATCATGCAGTCGCCATCAGTCAACATCAAACATCATTCTCCATCAATCACCACTGCCGATAATGAATGGCAGCAGCATCACCTATTACCTATCTTTCAGTTTCATTACTTTTAACGAATATCTCTTCTCGGTCCGATGCAGCCAACCACCTTCTCCCCGACTTCGACCTCGAGTTCGGTTCGCCTCCTTTATTCCATCTTTACTCGGCATTAGCGAGCCAACATTCTCGGTCAAACACTTGCCCGCACGTTCTCATACCCCTCTCCAAATTTAACGTCAGTCTTGAGAGACTGGCAGTTTTTTGAAGTTCCATGGATGCCCTTGAGTAGAAATCTCTAGCGCCTTCAGTAATTATGTGCAGTCAGAAAATGCTTAACTTTCACTCGCTTCAAATCCTTGTAACTTTGTCGTACAACGTCGGATTGACTTCATTCTTTCATCGTTCTCCTCAAGATAATGCGAAGAAATCTTGGATTTGAGCTAGTTACACTTCCTTTTGGTTAAGATAGCCTCAAACACCTAACAAACTCAAAAGCAAACAAAATCAAAGCATAATTATATAAAAACTATCAAGAAAGCAAAGTATTTGAGTACCTAACTAGTGCAAATAATGCACCTATCAAATTCCCCCACACTTGCCTTTTGCTAGTCCTAGAGCAAACTACAAAAATAAACTATGGTACAACAACTCGTTGTCGTCGGAGTCACTGGTTGCACTTAGCATGTGCAATGGGCCTTTAAACCCCTAGGTGTCCCTAGTGGATGAGTTATAGTCTCGTGAGGGCTTACAAGAGGTATACCCACAAAACCTACTCCAACTTCAAAGCGTTCCATCTTCCCAAGCATCCAAAGAACTATGAGGACGTAGAGTTTCGCATGCTAGTAATAAGAAGTTAGACATACCAAAGAACATATTCTCATTCTAAATGTTGGTGAGAAATAACCACACCATAATGAGAGAACGCGTGTTTGAGAGCGATCAATAAGCATTTCGCCTCGACTTTTGCCTCACTTAAAAGGATTTTATGATAATTGCACTCAATAAGACGGGTTTTTTTATGGGCCTTATCTGTGTGCAGGTAGGAATGAAGAGACAATCCCATACACGTTGAATGGTGGGAAGGAAACCTTCTGAATTATTTCTGGAGACCCCACAAGATCGTGGGAAATAAAATACTTTTTCTGATGATCTCTAAAAAAGGAAATCAACCACTAGAGAGGATGGGAGTACTTACCACCTTCACATCCGATCTGCAGTGATGAAAGCACCACTCTCACAAAGATCCAATAGAAATGTAGTCTTATTTCGTCTTCTTCGTCTTCTGGTCTTCAACCTTGATGATAAACTCTTGAACTTCGTAGAACTTCGACAATTTGTAACTCTTTCTCTTCAATTCCTTATTGCTTCAAACTTCTTCATAAATTTTTCTTCTTCCCATGGCTTTATTAAATGAATACAAAAAAATTCAAAATAATACAAAGAATTTCTCTTGTCTTTTTTTTTTTTTTTTTTTGAATGACAAGAGAAATAACTACAAACTGAATATAAAATAAACAATGAAATTTTTATGGCCATGTGATAAGTACTTTACCGCTTGATTCTTCACAACTTGTATTGTCTTCGTATCATAAACTTCAATATAATTCTCATCTTTTGATTTTCTTCGCTCTTGTAAATAAGTCTTCAATTTGAATATAGAATTCCGCTCCTTATATGTAAGTCTTCAACATGTATATAACACCCTGCTCATTGAATGTTGCTTTACTTGGATATGAAATTGCGCTCTTCCTTGTATTGTTGCTTGTAAAGCTTAAACGTCTTCAACTTTCCTTGTAGATTCCGATGTCGCTCCCTTGTTAATGATGATTGTGTTTCTATGGACGTGTTGTTGCCGAGAGAGAGATAGAATGGTGTTAACTGCAAATCAAACTACAATAAGGTGGTTTTCATCTATAAACGTCACCCTCATGATTGACAAAGTTAGCACTCAAGAGATCAAAAATAGTGCTTCTATTGGTGGGAGGTTGGGTAGCTCACCCGTTCTACCCTTTAATTAACGTACGGTGACACACACTCAAAAGAAAGCTCTTTAGTCAAATACAAAAAGAATTTGATCTGGTGCCTCATGTTGATTTGAAAATAAGTAGTCTCCACTAATGATTGATCAACAACTCTAATAATGCATTTCTCCCTTCTCCTAATTTGCATCACCGGCATGATTAAATCCATTATTTAACACTCTAACAAGTAAGAAATCAACGTAGTTCCCTAACACTTCCAAGTTCAATTATGTTGGTCGAATCTCTATGTAAACATACCTAGAAGTATGCTAGTGACTCTAAAATCTCTACAAGTTGGAGGTTTATTATTATTATTTTAATAAAATATTATTATTATTATTATCAAAAATAAGGTACAATGTCAATAGAGGGCAACCTTGCTACAAGTTGAGCCCCTACACCTTTTTGAATTGAAATACCTAATCTATAAAAAAGAAAATTACATATTTTGTAATTGAGATCGTAATTAGCTATACAATTTCTCAACCTCTTCAAAAGAAACACCATGTCTTCACTAAGCTCGCCTAAAGTGAAGAAAGCAAGAACGCCAAAACCAAACCCATGAGTAGACACCTTATCCAAATATTTCGCCCTCTTGCGTGAAATAGCATTAGAAATGGCGACACCGGAACGAAAGTTCGACCATTAATACTCAGAAAAAGGTGAAACACCCGTAACATCAAAACAAAAATCTTGCCCATTAACCCAATTACATACAAGAATGTCGGCGGTTTCAAATCCTTACCATCATCCGATGAGAGTCCAAGATTGACCTCTTTTCTAGCCGCAACTCCAGCCTTGTAAAAAATATTCGAAACAACATCCCTAACAAAATCATGTCTCAACTTTACACCCACCTCACTTGCACAATGAAGTGCATGATCACCATAGACATCCATTTTCCTCTTACAACAAGCACAAACATCAATAGTATTAAACATAGGTATTCCAAGCCTATAACTAACAACCCCCGAATTGACGAGGTCCAAGTGTCCGATTAAGCCCACATATTGGTATAGCTTTGAGGTAATCTGAGCGTGTTCAAGCCTATTACTTTGCCAAAGTATAGTATCACGCTCTGACATAACAAATTTGGAAGGCATATCTTTCTTAACAACCTCAAAATACTGTATTGCCAAAGACTTCATAGGACGAGTGGCAATAGTGTTAATATTAAAAGAAGACAGCTCACATACCTGCATGAACAGTGACAAGGCACGCTGAAAGCTAAGGCTTGGCTCAGATTCCGGAAGATTAAGGATGATCTCCTGCAGATTTCTCGTTTGATAACAAGAAGCAAGAAAGCATTATTTACTCGTATCTTCCATCGTGTGAACTCCCAAACCCCCATCCTTCATTGGCCGCGTAGCAATACGTTGTTGAAGGAGCCCAAACCCCCATCCTTCATTCTCGTTTTATTATTATTATTATTATTATTATTTTATGCAAATAAATACAAAAGTTTGAAAAATCTAGGCAAAAAGCTAAAAACTCTATATGCAAAGTACTCCCACACACTTAAACTTCACATTGTCCTTAATGTGCAAAACTGAAAATTCTAAATTCTGACGTAGCAACAGATAAAACACGAAAAACTGTACAAATTGGTAAGGAATTTGGAAAAACATGTCATATCACTGGGCTGCCTAGAATAGTGTTGCAGGTGTATTTTTCAAATTATAATTACTCAGTCGTTAATAATTACTATTCGTATTAATTAGTAGGTAGATTAGTCGTTAAGTAAGTATTAGGGTTTACTTTTGATCGCACGGCCAGTTGTAAGGGTTATCGTCATCTGACGGCCCATTTGCTTTAGGGTTTGAGCTACTCACTATAAGTGTTGGATGTACGGAACTTGTAGGAGTTAATGAGAAAAATAGAGAAGAAGGATGCTCTCTGAGTTTGGAGGCAGATAATTGTTAGTTTCAATTTAGGGTTCTTAGTATAAATTGTCTTAACACGACAATTCGTATCGGAAGCGAGTTAGATCCATCATGACTGGTCCATCTAACAAGGAATTAGATAGACACTTTGAGAATCATACTAAAGAGATGAAATCTCTTCTTGCAAAACTAGCAGAAGACTTAACATTTATTGCAGAACGTGAATCTGCTCAAAGGAAAGAGGCTTCAGATAGAAATGACAAGTTATTGTCATCAATAGAGAGGTTGCTTGTTCAATCACATGATTCGCAGAAGAGTACTGAAGATGTCATCAATGAGTTCACATCAAAGCAAAAAAATAGAGATCTGGATGACGAATCACGGTGATTGCGGGTACAATGAGTCACCACGAGATGGAGGTACGAATAACTTTAATTAATCGAGTTATCTCTCTCACAGACCTCCAAAACTAGATTTCCCAAGGTTCGATGGAGACAACCCAAGGGGGTGGATTCGTAAATGCGAAAGGTTCTTTTCTATCAACAAGAATATTGAAGAAAAAGATTATGTGGGTACTGCTTCTTTATACATGGAGGGTAAAGCAGATGCTTGGTTCTTTGACTACCAGATAGGTAAGGGCTTTATCACTTGGAATCATTTTTCTCTTGTTGTATGTACTCGTTTTGAAGACATAGCCAATGACAATTATGTTGGAATGTTTAATAAACTGGTACAAATCTCTACTGTGCAAGAATACTTTGAGAGATTTGAAACTCTCAAGGCTATTATGCTTAGTAAAAAACCTTATATGCCTGAATTTTATTTTATATTGAGCTTCATGAGTGGATTGAAAGAAGAGATAAAAAACACCATCCAGATGTTCAAAGCCACCAGCCTATCTGAGGCATTTCAACTAGCTAAATTACAAGAGCTCTCTGTGGATGGTCAACAGAGGAAGTTCAAATCCTCTTTTAAACCCCAACCTACCACCACCCATTTCCCTGCCTCTTCTTCCAAAATCACATCAACTTCTACTTCCTTCAAAAACTCTACAAATCCAGTACCTACTAAACCCTTCAACAATAAACCTCAACTCAGTATACCCACCTATTAAAAGGATTTCTTATGAAGAGATGAATGAGAGGAGAGAAAAAGGGCTTTGTTTCAACTGTGATTCTCCATTCAAGTTTGGCCATAAATGTAAACAACAGCAGATCTATATGCTGGCTCTAGAAGAGGGTGAAGAAGAAGAAGAACAAGAACAAGAACAAGAGTGCAATGCTGACAATACTGAGGAGGGGGTGGTAATGTTCCTATTGAATCATACATGGAGATTTCTTGTAACACTCCGTGTCTTCTTTTCGGGTTTAACCAAAATTCATTAACCCAATTCTGCACTTTGAATGCCTAAACCTCTTCGATTGAAATTTTTAGGCTGCCATAAGAATAAATGTCAATGCCTAATAGAAAAGTCTACCTTATTATGTTAAACCCTTGGGTGCTATCATAGTGACCCATGCATCTTGGCACGTGTCACATCTTATCTAAGACATAAAAAGAGAAACGGAGAGAACGAGGGGGAGCTCAGATTTCGTCTCTTCTTTCTTTTCTCCTCCCTTTCTTGGTGCGACAATTTTTTTGATTTGGTTGAATATGCATGCATGAACCTATTGGAGATGAGAATAAGTGAAGTTGTAGATGCGGTTAGTGTTGGCTGATTCCGAAGAAGAGTAAGAGGATTTATTCTCTCTGTTTTCAGTTTGGGGACCATTTTATGGTTGTCACTTTCTATTCTCAATTGAACAAGTGATCTAATCAATCAATGAGTTTGTACATCAAACGGAATGCATGATTGATTGAATGTTTTCTTATAATTTCTCTTTGATTGAAGTCGATGTAAACACAACAAAAATCTAGGGTTCATGCTAGTTTTGGGTTTTCATAAAATTGGATGATCAAGCTTTAGCTTAGATGTTATTAAAGCATGGGTTATCTCTAATGTGTGGCAATTAACATGATTTTCATTTTGAATTGTGTATGTTGACAAACTACTTCATGTAAGGTTTGGGGCTTTTCCCAAATATATATATATATATATATATAGATAAGCAGATTCTTTATTAATGCTTAAATGAGAATATATAGGTTCAACTTGAGGATCTACTTAATAATTTTCTGAAATGTGATTATTCTGCGACAACATCTCTATTTTTGTATTTATGGTGTGTTACTGTGCTTTTAAAAAAAAATTCATCATGCCTGGCAAGAGATTTGCTTGTTTAGGTGTTTGGCATGTTACCTCTTCCAAGTCATCTATACACTTTCTATATGCTTGCAGCAAGCTAGCTTAATGAATGGCGATATATCTGGTTGGTATTAGTTAGTGTGTGGATTCCATGTTAGATTTGATTTGTCCATTCTCTGATCATGCATAACATATTTTACTTTTCCTGTTGACTGTTATATGTGATCTAAATTGCAAATTATACGCAGTGCGAAAGTCTCATGAGCCCATTGTGCTAATGTAGAGCTTGGTGTGATTTGAATATAAGACGTCTTTGGACTAGCTAGTTGGGATTTATGGGACTAAGATGATTCTTAATTCAGTTTATTGTTGGTGTTGTTTCCAGATTAGATTACAAACCCCTGGTCACAATTTAAGTAGCTATTAATGATCATTCACTTAGTCCTCTGTACAAAATGATAGAATAGAGATACATGTGGTTTTTATGTGAATTGGCTCACAGTAGATTAGTGTTCTTGCTAATTAAAAAGTTTAGTTGCTTTTCAATCCATTACCATGAATTGTTTGTATTTTATACATTATAAATGTATATAAATTGTTTAAATACATTGTGTACTATATTCCTTGGTTAGTGGCAATGTTCATTACGTGACAAGTAGTGGAAAGTGCATTCTTTCACCGAAGCTATCAATGTAGACTATGTAGTTGATATGTATAACAATTAGATTGAGTTTTTTTTTACAATTTAAAAATCATACTTGGTGGAACTAACCATTTTGATGAATATATATATATATATATATATATATATATATAATATATATTACTCACGATTTGATCTTATTAGTCATGGTGGTGGTGATGCAATGACAAGACGTCTTTAGTTTAAGATGTGTCCGCAGTAGTGACCTTAAATTACCGCAAATGAGGTTCGCTGGCTTAGCCTTGATGTCCTTCTACATTTTTTTGTTTTTGATGACATTTGTGTTGTGTTGGTATAGATAATAGATGGATTTTTGTTTATTGAATGATTTTCCATAAATTTCAAAGCATGAATCGAGACTTGGTTCTTGTAAGCATTTTAGTTTGATGTTCGTATATCTCATCTTTACAGACTGTTGGATTGCAACATTTGAACAAATCTGTGCATTAAATAGGCTACCTTGCATGCAACATCTAATTTGACCTTAAGTTGGGTCTCTTAGACAATGAATGATTAACTGCAACTCTATTATTTTCTTTCATCTGCTAATCTATCATTTGAAGTATATTGATGGGTATACGTTTGTGATTTTGTAAGTATGCAATGTAGCGCTAAGTGTACTTGTATTTTGGTATGCTAGTACTCACTAGGTGAGTGTTATGTGCCTACTATGCAAAAGGCTTCGTCCTGGTCATCGTATGCGGTCCCAAGACTCTTTAGTGCATTTATCTGCATCTGCGGTCCAGATGGCAGTATAGTTGATTGATATTTCTACCAATGAATTTGGTACTTGTAAATGTTGTTATGGTGGAATTTTACTACTTCTTTTCTTGCTATCTCTAGTCGATCCTTAAATATCAATTATTTTGATAGCCATGCAAGAACTGGTTTTTTGAGTGATAGGCTCTAAAAGAAGCCACTAAGGCACTTCACTTCTGGTGAGCTTGTGAAATAGGATGGTGATTATTGTTGCAATCGAACTGTAACATTTCTTATGTATGTTATTGATTTGAATTCTCTTAAGTGTTTCATTTGTGTGACTTTTGGTTTCCTCGTTAACTTATGCGACCATTATTGGAATACCATTTAATTATACAGATGTAGGATCTTAGGCTCATCATTCATTTTGATTAATTCGAATGATCTATGGTTAGGCAGTATACATTCATTAAATAAATATATTTTCATGTATACCATTTAATTGGACTCTAGTAGCATGTTAAGCCAAAGGCTATAGTGCTGAGATAATCAAATTCCATTTGTGTCTAATTATTGAAAGTCTTTAGACACATGTGATGTAACTACTTGATCTAACTAGGCTGATATTTTGGTTTCAATGGAGCCAAAGTTTGGTATTGTTAGTTTAAATTTTCATTTATCAGAAATTGATTTTCTTATTAAGAAATTGAAATTATGGGACTTGTGGAATATCTTAATAAATGATAAAGTGCTAACAGTATCAGTTTACTTGATTGCTGATGAGAGATAGTTGCTACTGTAGGTAGTTCATACTATCTAAAACTAAATCGACGAACTACGGTCGTGCTTGATCCCTTCGAGAAACGGAGAGGGGGTGCGTGGCAGCCGCTATGCGGTTCAAAGACAACTCTACAAGGGTGTTCATGTCATTTGAAAGATTGGTTGCTATTTTGGCAGTTCATACCATCTATTCGGAGATGATTGCAACCTTGTCACCGACAACTGGCCATGGAAATCTTAGTGGTGGCAACTGGCCATGATAGTTATTAGTGGTGGCAACTGGCCATGTTATTAGTAGTGGCAATTGGCCATGAGAGTTATTAGTGGTGGCAACTGGCCATGAGAGTTATTAGTGGTGGCAACTGGCCATGTTATTAGTGGTGGAAACTGGCCATGGAAATTTTGGTAGTGGCAACTGGCCATGGAAACCCTAGTAGTGGCAACTGGCCATATAAGTCTATTATTTGGCAACTGGTCGTCTCTCATAATTGGAGAATAAATACTAAGTGTGCTTGCTTATAATGCAGTTTGGGTGATTAAAATTCGAGTTGCTCAGAAGAAATTGAAGGTCTGGTTACTTGAGTGGCGTATCGGAGAGTCGGAGTTTGCTAAGCGGGCTGAAACCCGGTTCGCTAGAAGTCCAGATTTTTCTGATCCGTCATAGTTGGTATCAGAGCAGTTCCGATTCAAACGGGACTGTGCGTTATGGAACTCATCAGTGGTCTGCTAGTGCAGTGACTACAGGTAATCCTGTTACTTATGGTTTTGTTTTGAACTTCGAGATGAAGTTCTTTTGATGGGGTTAATGGTGTAACACTCCGTGTCTTCTTTTCGGGTTTAACCAAAATCCATTAACCCAATTCTGCATTTTGAATGATTAAAACTCTTCGTTTGAAATTTTTAGGCTGCCATAAGAATAAATGTCAATGCCTAATAAAAAAAGTCTACCTTATGTTAAACCCTTGGGTGCTATCATAGTGACCCATGCATCTGGGCACGTGTCACATCTTCTCTAAGACATAAAAAGAGAAACGGAGAGAACGAGGGGGAGCTCAGATTTCGTCTCTTCTTTCTTTTCTCCTCCCTTTCTCGGTGCGACAATTTTTTTGATTTGGTTGAATATGCATGCATGAACCTATTGGAGATGAGAATAAGTGAAGTTGTAGATGCGGTTAGTGTTGGCTGATTCCGAAGAAGAGTAAGAGGATTTCTTCTCTCTGTTTTCAGTTTGGGGACCATTTTATGGTTGTCACTTTCTATTCTCAATTGAACAAGTGATCTAATCAATCAATGAGTTTGTACATCAAACGGAATGCATGATTGATTGAATGTTTTCTTATAATTTCTCTTTGATTGAAGTCGATGTAAACACAACAAAAATCTAGGGTTCATGCTAGTTTTGGGTTTTCATAAATTTGGATGATCAAGCTTTAGCTTAGATGTTATTAAAGCATGGGTTATCTCTAATGTGTGGCAATTAACAAGATTTTCATTTTGAATTGTGTATGTTGAGAAACTATTTCATGTAAGGTTTGGGGCTTTTCCCAAATCTCTATATATATAATATAGATAGATAAGCAGATTCTTTATTAATGCTTAAATGAGAATATATAGGTTCAACTTGAGGATTTACTTAATAATTTTCTGAAATGTGATTATTCTGCGACAACATCTCTATTTTTGTATTTATGGTGTGCTACTTTGCTTTTAAAAAAATTTCATCATGCCTGGCAAGAGATTTGCTTGTTTAGGTGTTTGGCATGTTACCTCTTCCAAGTCATCTATACACTTGCTATATGCTTGCAGCAAGCTAGCTTAATGATTATGGCGATATATCTGGTTGGTATTAGTTAGTGTGTGGATTCCATGTTAGATTTGATTTGTCCATTCTCTGATCATGCATAACATATTTTACTTTTCCTGTTGACTGTTATATGTGATCTAAATTGCAAATTGTACGCAGTGCGAAAGTCTCATGAACCCATTGTGCTAATGTAGAGCTTGGTGTGATTTGAATATAAGACGTGCTGGACTAGCTAGTTGGGATTTATGGGACTAAGATGATTCTTAATTCAGTTTATTGTTGGTGCTATGTCCAGATTAGATTACAAACCCCTGGTCACAATTTAAGTAGCTATTAATGATCATCCACTTAGTCCTCTGTACAAAATGATAGAGTAGAGATACATGTGGTTTTTATGTGAATTTGCTCACAGTAGATTAGTGTTCTTGCTAATTAAAAAGTTTAGTTGCTTTTCAATCCATTACTATGAATTGTTTGTATTTTATACATTATAAATGTATATAAATTGTTTAAATACATTGTGTACTATATTCCTTGGTTAGTGGCAATGTTCATTACGTGACAAGTAGTGGAAAGTGCATTCTTTCACCGAAGCTATCAATGTAGACTATGTAGTTGATATGTATAACAATTAGATTGAGCTTTTTTTTTACAATTTAAAAATCATACTTGGTGGAACTAACCATTTCGATGAATATATATATATATATATATATATATATATATATATATATTAATATGACTCACGATTTTATCTTATTAGTCATGGTGGTGGTGATGCAATGACAAGACGTCTTTAGTTTAAGATGTGTCTGGCAGTAGTGGCCTTAAATTACCGCAAATGAGGTTCGTTGGCTTAGCCTTGATGTCCTTCTACATTTTTTTGTTTTTGATGACATTTGTGTTGTGTTGGTATAGATAATAGATGGATTTTTGTTTATTGAATGATTTTCCATAAATTTCAAAGCATGACTCGAGACTTGGTTCTTGTAAGCATTTTAGTTTGATGTTCGTATATCTTATCTTTACAGACTGTTGGATTGCAACATTTGAACAAATTTGTGCATTTAATAGGCTACCTTGCATTCAACATCTACTTTGACCTTAAGTTGGGTCTCTTAGACAATGAGTGATTAACTGCAACTCTATTATTTTCTTTCATCTGCTAATCTATCATTTGAAGTATATTGATGGGTATACGTTTGTGATTTTGTAAGTATGCAATGTAGCGCTAAGTGTACTGTATTTTGGTATGCTAGTACTCACTAGGTGAGTGTTATGTGCCTACTATGCAAAAGGCTTCTGTCCTTGGTCATCGTATGCGGTCCAGTACTCTTTAGTGCATTTATCTGCATCTGCGGTCCAGATGGCAGTATAGTTGATTGATATTTCTACCAATGAATTTGGTACTTGTAAATGTTGTCATGGTGGAATTTTACTACTTCTTTTCAAGCTATCGCTAGTCGATACTTAAATATCAATTATTTTGCTAGCCATGCAAGAACTGGTTTTTTGAGTGATAGGCCTCTAAAAGAAGCCACTAAGGCACTTCAGTTCTGGTGAGCTTGTGAAATAGGATGGTGATTATTGTTGCAATCGAACTGTAACATTTCTTATGTATGTTATTGATTTGAATTCTCTTAAGTGTTTCATTTGTGTGACTTTTGGTTTCCTCGTTAACTTATGCGACCATTATTGGAATACCATTTAATTATACAGATGTAGGATCTTGGGATCATCATTCATTTTGATTAATTCGAATGATCTATGGTTAGGCAGTATACATTCATTAAATAAATATATTTTCATGTATACCATTTAATTGGACTCTAGTAGCATGTTAAGCCAAAGGCTATAGTGCTGATATAATCAAATTCCATTTGTGTCTAATTATTGAAAGTGTTTAGACACATGTGCTGTAACTACTTGATCTAACTAGGCTGATATTTTGGTTTCAATGGAGCCAAAGTTTGGTATTGTTAGTTTAAATTTTCATTTATCAGAAATTGATTTTCTTATTAAGAAATTGAAATTATGGGACTTGTGGAATATCTTAATAAATGATAAAGTGTTAACAGTATCAGTTTACTTGATAGCTAATAAGAGATAGTTGCTACTGTAGGTAGTTCATACTATCTAAAACTAAATCGACGAACTACGGTCGTGCTTGATCCCTTCGAGCAACGGAGAGGGTACGTGGGCAGCCGCTATGCGGTTCAGCATAACTCTACAAGGGTGTTCATGTCATTTGAAAGATTGGTTGCTATTTTGGCAGTTCATACCATCTATTCGGAGATGATTGCAACCTTGTCACCGGCAACTGGCCATGGAAATCTTAGTGGTGGCAACTGGCCATGATAGTTATTAGTGGTGGCAACTGGCCATGTTATTAGTAGTGGCAATTGGCCATGAGAATTATTAGTGGTGGAAACTGGCCATGTTATTAGTAGTGGCAACTGGCCATGAGAGTTATTAGTGGTGGCAACTGGCCATGAAATCTTAGTAGTGGCAACTGGCCATGCGAGTTATTAGTGGTGGCAACTGGCCATGTTATTAGTGGTGGCAACTGGCCATGGAAATCTTGGTAGTGGCAACTGGCCATGGAAACCCTAGTAGTGGCAACTGGCCATGGAAATCTTAGAATTGGCAACTTGCCATATAAGTCTATTATTTGGCAACTGGTCGTCTCTCATAATTGGAGAATAAATACTAAGTGTGCTTGCCTATAATGCAGTTTGGGTGATTAAAATTCGAGTTGCTCAGAAGAAATTGAAGGTCTGGTTACTTGAGTGGCGTATCGGAGAGTCGGAGTTTGATAAGCGGGCCGAAACCCGGTTCGCTGGAAGTCCAAATTTTTCTGATCCGTCACATTTCTCTCCATGCTCTCACTGGTAGCTCAAGCAGTGAGACTATTAGGATTCCTGGTTTCATAAAGAAAAAGTTTATCTCTATACTAATTGACACTGGGAGTACACACGTTTTATTGATACATAGTTAGCTTAGCAAATGCAATGTGAAGTTGAGCCAACAACTCAGTTGTTAGTCACAAGAAGCCAATGGTGACAAGACAGGTTAGCTACGGGGTATGCAAACAATTACCATGGTCTATGCAAGGGAGCAAATTTGATGGTGATATGATACTTTTACCATTAGGGGGTTGTGACATTGTTCTTGGGGCTGATTCGCTGAGAAATTTGGGGGATGTGACTTTTTACTTTGAGAAGCTATGCATCAGTTTTTTCATCATGGGAAGAATATTACCTTAACAGGTGCAAGAGATAATCCTACATTAAAGATGATGAGTGTTTGGAGCCATCAAGAGATTCCTTAAGAAGAGCACACATGGACTAGTAGGGAAACTATTTTCTATCAACACTACCTCTGCTAAACAACCAATACCTTCTCCCATTCAGAAATTGATTCAAGAGTACTCTGATGTTTTCATTGAACCTAAGACCCTTCCACCCAAAAGAAATCTTGATCACACCATTCCTATCAAACCAAACTCAACGCCCCCAAATCAGAGGCCTTACAGGTGTCCTTACATACAAAAGTCTGTGGTAGAATCATTGGTGAAGGAGATGCTACAAGATGGAATCATTCAAACAAGCCATAGCCCTTTTGCATCACCAATCCTCCTAGTTAAAAGAAAGACAATTCTTGGAGGTTTTGTGTGGATTATAGGAAGTTAAATGATATCACCATCAAAGATAAATTTCCAATCCCAGTGATTGATGAACTATTAGATGAGCTACATGGTTCCATGGTGTTCACTAAATTGGATCTCAGGTCTGGGTATTACCAAATAAGAATGTTTGGCACTGATATCCACAAAACAGCCTTTAGAACTCATGAGGGTCATTATGAATTCATGGTAATGCCATTTGGGCTAACCAATGCCCCAGCCACCTTCCAAGCTCTCATGAATGAAGTGTTCAAGCCATATTTGAGGAAGTTTGTACTAGTCTTTTTTGATGATATCTTAGTGTACAGACCATCACATGAGGAGCATGAGCAACATCTGAAGCAAGTGTTTGAGTTACTGAGACAACATAAGTTATTTGCCAAGGAGTCTAAGTGTTGTTTTGCTCAAGAAGAATTGGAGTACCTAGGGCATATTATAACAGCCAAATGGGTTGCAACAGATCCCTCAAAAGTCTATAGCATGCTATCTTGGCCTACTCCCACTACCATAAAGGAGTTAAGATGGTTCCTAGGGCTCACTGGTTATTATAGGAAGTTTGTAAAGGGGTATGGAAGCATTTGCAACCCACTAACTGATCTCTTGAAGAAAAATACATTCTTATGGAATGAAGAAGCTGATGTTGCATTTCAATAACTCAAATAAATATTGTGCAACACTCCAGTTCTTGCACTTCCTGACTTTTCAAAGCCATTCATTCTAGAAGCTGATGCTTGTGCAAGAGGAGTTGGGGTTGTACTCATGCAAGAGGGAAGACCCATAGCTTACTTCAGCAAGCCATTAGGACCTAAATCTCTTGGATTGTCCACCTATGAGAATGAACTCTTGGCTATTGTCATGGCAGTAACCAAATGGAGGAGCTACTTGATGGGGAACCATTTTGTTATACACACTGACCAGCAGAGCATAAAGTATTTCATGGAGCAAAAGATGACCACTGTGCTACAACAAAGATGGCTCATGAAGCTTTTTGGGTTTGACTATGAGATAAACTACAAAAAGGGCATGGAAAACAAGACTGATGATGCCTTATCAAGACTACCTGGTGCTTCTTGCCACTCCACCCAAACCTCACAACCTACTTGGTCTGCGATATCATTAAAAGCTATGAGGATGACAAAGATTGCCGGGATATCATAACAAAACTTCTTATCTCCTCAACTTCACTATACTTATAATGGTGGGATACTAAGATACAAGGGTAGGCTCTATGTTGGGGCTGGAAATGGAATAAGGAATGCAATCATCACCTCCTTACACTCATCAACAATTGGTGGTCATTCTGGGATGCAAGGCACTTACTTGATGGCCAAATCTTACTTCCATTGGCCAGGTATGAGAGCTGAGATCACTGAGTTTGTTGCTTCTTGTGATACTTGTCATAGGAATAAAGAAGATCACACATATACAGCTGGACTTCTACAACCTCTACCCATACCAGATCATGCATGGCAACACATCTCTATGGACTTCATAGAAGGGTTGCCAAAATCTGGAGGTAAGGATGTCATATTGGTAGTTGTTGATAGACTCACCAAATATGGACACTTTATAGCCCTCAGCCATCCCTACACAGCCTCAACTGTAGCTCAACATTTCCTTAATAATGTGTTCAAGTTGCATGGCCTTCCAACCTCCATCACATCTGACAAAGACAAGGTTTTCATTATCAACTTATGACAGGATCTCTTTCAAGCTATAGGCACCAGCTTACACCTCAGCACAGCTTACCACCCTCAGACCGATGGACAGACTGAGAGGGTTAACAGTTGTCTTGAAAATTACTTGAGATGCATGACTGGTCATCAACCCAAAGCTTGGAGTAGATGGTTACCATAATGGTGGTACAATTCTAATTATCACACCAGCTTACACATGACACCATTTAAAGCCTTGTATGGGTATCAGCCTCCTCACCTGGCTTTCCATCTCAGTGTTACTACTTATGTTGCTGATGTAGAGAAGTATCAAGGAGAGAGATCAGATGCTCAGCCTGCTAAAAGAATCATTGCACAGATCACAAGAGAGAATGAAGTTCTTTTCAGATTCTAAGAGGACTGACAGATCATTTGAAGTAGGAGATCTTGTCTATCTCAAGCTACAGCCATATAGGCAAACTTCAGTGGCATTGAGGAGGAATATGAAGTTGTCCGCAAGGTATTATGGGAATTTCCCAATGGAGGAAAGAATTGGCTCTTTAGCTTACAAATTGCAGCTACCTGCAGATTCCAAGATACACCCGGTTTTCCATGTTTCTCAACTCAAAAGGAAGGTTGGAGCTACTGTTGTCCATATTCCTCAGCTGCCATTAGTGGATCAGCAAGGTTTGATCAAGGTCGAGCCCCTGGCTTTATTAGGAGATCGAGAAGTCAATCGTGGAGGTCTTATGGTTCGCCAATTACTCATCCATTGGACCAACTCGACACCAGAATATGCCACATGGGAGGATGAGACTAATATTGGTATTCATTTCCCTAAGTTCCATCCTTGAGGACAAGGATGCTTACTAGAAGAGGGTATTGTCATATCACTGGGCTGCCTAGAATAGTGTTGCGTGTGTATTTATCAAATTATAATTACTCAGTCGTTAATAATAATTGGCCGTATTAATTAGTGGGTAGATTAGTCGTTAAGTAAGTATTAGGGTTTACTTTTGATCGCACGGCCAGTTGTAAGGGTTATCGTCATCTGACGGCCCATTTGCTTTAGGGTTTGAGCTACTCACTATAAGTGTTGGATGTACGAAACTTGTAAGAGTTAATGAGAAAAATAGAGAAGAAGGCTGCTCAACGAGTTTGGAGGCAGATAATTGTTACTTTCAATTTAGGGTTCTTAGTATCATTTATCTTAACACGACAAAACACCATTTCAAAAAAGTTGTTCGCCAACGTCTTTTATACAAAGTATCCAAAGGGCACAGTTTTTCGACAAACGGTCTGACAGTTAGTCTCTTGACTGAACTGAGTGCAATCTGAATTTTTCTGACGAAAAGGTATTCGTCATAATTTTCTTCTAAAATAGATTCCTGACTCTACGAAATTAAACATGGGGATGCAAATATGATATGAAAAATAATAAAAACAAAAGTAAAAGGGTTTAAGATACAAAACCTATGGGTTTCCTCCCATTAAGCGCTTAGTTTAACGTCGTCAGCCCGACTGTAGACTCTTTGGCTACTCCTTAGCCCGCGTCTACGAAATTAACATGAAAATCCGAATGAACATCGCTAGGTTACCGCATTGCTCCAAAAATATTGAAGAGAATCTTTTCATCATCAAATTCCATAGTGAGCATTCCTTTGTCAACATCAATAAAGGTTTGGGCCGTTTTCATGAAAGGCCTCCCCAATAACATCGGTATAGATGCATCAGACCCGCTATCCATTTCCACTACACAGAAATCAGCTGGAAATACGAGTTGATTCACCTGCACTAGCACATCTTCAATAATACCTCTAGGGTAAACATTAGAACGATCAGCTAGTTCAAGAATAATACGGGTTTCTTTCAAAGGACCCAAATTCAAAGACTCATAAATAGATGCGGGCATAACATTAACCGATGCTCCTAAATCAAGCATAGCTTTTCCAAACCTTTTATTACCAATCACAACAGGTATATCGAAATTACGGGATCCTTGCATTTAGGTGGAAGTTTCTTTTGGAGGATATCAGATACGTTTTCCCCACACTCATCACCTCATTACCGGTTAGTAGTTTCTTCTTGGTGCATAGGTCTTTCAAAACTCTTGCGTACTTAGGAACCTGCCTAATTGCATCCATCAGCGGGATATTCACATGAATCTTTTTGAGTACATCTAAAATCTCTTTGTCTTGTTCCACATTTTTGTTAGCAAACCTGCCAGGAAATGGTAGAGGAGGAACATAAGTTGAAACAAGAGGTTTAGAGTTTTTTTTTAGGTACCTCATCGGTTTGGGAAGAGTCAGTAATCTCTTTCTCCAAAACCGGCCCCTTAGGGTCTTTGCTTTTCTCGGATCTTCCTGGTTTGCACGGTTCGTGTACCACTTCTTAATATCACAAAGATTAACGGTTTCTCTAGGATTAATAGGTTGAGAAGGAGTTTCCCACTATTCTGCGTCTCCAAAAGGTTCAATCTACCTGCCATGGTGCTCATTTATGTCTGCAACTCCTTGATTGCACCATCAGTCGTTTGCTGATTTTTTTTTGCACCATTGTGGTTAGATTCTTCATCATAGCAAGCATCTCTGATGATTCTGAGTTCTGCGCTGTTTGTGGTTGTTGTTGGAAACTACTAGGGCGATTAAAAACCGGACCTGGAGCTGCTGCTTGCGTATTCGCATAGCTGAAATTGGGATGATCTCTCCACCCTGGATTATAAGTATTGGAATAAGGATCATACCGTTGCCTTTGCTGATTCGGAAATACTGCATTCACTTGTTCATCTTCTTTCTTATAAGAGGGAATGATTACTGCGACCATTTTTTGTATCATCTTCTCCATATTACCAATCATGTGTTCTAATTGCGGTGAAGAACTAACCTCATTGACATTTCGACTCATTGACACACCTCTTGTGTTGAATTGTTGCGTGTTTGCAGCCATGTTCTCGATCAATTCTGTCGCTTCGTCAATGGTTTTGTTTGTCAAAGCACCGCCACTAGCTGCATCAATAATATTTCTCTCGGATTGGGGCAAACCATCATAAAAATACTGCACTATGAGTTGCTCAGAGATTTGATGATGTGGGCAGCTCGCTAACAACTTCTTGTACCGTTCCCAGTAGTCGTAAAGAGTCTCACCAGTAATTTGTTCAATCCCACTAATTGCTTTACGAATAGTTGCTGATTAGAGGCGGGAAAGTACTTTTCTAAAAATACTCTCTGCATCTCGTTCCATGTTGTGATACTTCCAGGTGGAAGACCATAAAACCATTCTTCCGCAGAATCAATCAAAGAGAATGGAAAAGCTGTCAGTAAAGCTCTTCCTTGATCAGTTCCAGTTGGCTTCAAACTTGTCAACCTATGTTGAAACAGTAGTAAATGACGATTTGGATCGTCTCCTGGAAGCCCTTTGAACTTCGGTAACCAATGAATCAACTGAATTTTAGCTCAATTGAATCTTCCAAGTTGACACACAACTTTTATTGATCAAACGATGGGGATGTCAGATATTTGAGTGTCCTCTTGGGAGTTGGAGGTGGTAGAGCGCCGTCATTTCCCTGGTTTCCCTGGTTACCAGTGTTTTGGTTGTTCGTTCCGCTAACCATCTCTTCTTGTTGTGAATTTTGAGGCTCTTGTAGTAACGTTCCTAGTTGAAATTCCGCACCTTTGGTAATCCCAACGTTTGGATGCCAGAGATCAAGTACACGAAAATGCATTCAAAAACAAAATTAAAAACTAAAAATAAGAAATCAAAAACAAGATAACAATCCGCTATGCCTCCCCAGCAGCGGCGCCAAAATTTGGTCGGTTGTCAGCCGACGCAAAAATAATTTATGTTCTTTCACTTCACAATTATAAATAATAGTATAGTTATAAGAACATATTCATTCCACGGGGAGATATGGGTTGTTATTCGTATTTGAAAACTTAAGTAGCCTAGGGAGATTTTTGATTTGGTCTAAAATAATTAAACTAATAATAATGGCAAAGAATAAATAAAGAGAATCAATAAGTTGAGTATACTGGTTAAGGGTTCATCATCAATCATAATACATGCACTTCGACTAATAACTAGTGTTGTCACTCAATCATTCATTATCAAGAGTCCTAAAGTATCCCATCGAGCGCATACTCCGGTAAATTTCTTATATCATCACATACCATAACGATGAATATGTGAATACTACTCAGCGAACGACCTAATGCAACGTGCTAATAGGTTTAATCCTCTAAGAGCCTTAAGTTCTAAGAATTAGACTAATCCATGCAATAGAAATACTACGAGTAAACTATTTAACATATGTCAAGCTTCTACTTGCAATCACACAAAGGTTTTGAATACAATTGGTAATCACAATATGATACTTATGATTAGGTTTATCAACAATTACGTATCTCAAAACCTAGTCTAACTATAAAAATGCATTCATGTTCATTTAGTAGTACTCCTAAACAAACAATCATACATGGCGATAATAAATCGTAGAACAAGACAATAATAATTTGATTGAGATAACAAAACCAATATATCAATTTAGTAGCATGTTTATGATATCCGACTACATCCTTAACCAATATGGAGTGTTTAGCTACTCATCATGGATTTCCTAAATTCCATGTAAAATATTAAGAAGAAATCAAATAACCAAACCCTAGGAATCGTGATAGCAATCGTCGTTCCAAGCCCTAGATTCTTCTTCTCTTCTCTAAAAGTATATAAAAACGAATGATAAAAGATAAAAGATCTCCCCTATATGTCAAAATAATATCAAAGTATATGTGCCATCAATCCCCGTGAAAGGCAGCTCCCAGCCATATGTGCCTCGCACAGTGCTATTGAAATCCAGCCCAAATATTTTCTTTCTACTGTTTTGGCCTATTGATAAACGCATTTATGTATCTATTTTGATCTCATTTATCTATTTTGTTAGTGCTCATTTTGTACATATTTTGGCTTTTTATGTCTTTGTAGGTGTTTTTAGAGAAATAAGCTTTTGCGGCGAAATTGGCTCGAAAAGTGGTTTTTGTGCTCGTGGGAGAAAATTACTATTCAGACCCCTCATTTGGATAAGGGGCACATCAATTACTAAGGGGCGACCATTTGCTTGGGGGCGACCATCTTCCAAATTCAAATCTCGAGAATTTGGTCAAAATAAAACCAAATGGGCTACGTGATTCGCCGAGGAGACGATTTGGAGGAGATTTCGTTCGATTTATTCGGTGATATTGATTGGTATTTACCCGTTAATACAAAACAAGGAAGGTAATCTTATACGATTCGAAATAATAGCTTGTTCCCATGTTTATCTCGGCTTAACGAGAGGTGAAGAAAGGAAAGATTTCGTTTCCTTTTTTACAAAACAGGGAAGTTAGCATATTTATGGGAAGGTACGTGTGAAGTTAAGGGAGGATATCTTCTCGAGATATTGTACGCTATCTTTGGAGAGTTTAGTAAGGTTTGGGCAACCCGAGCCGTGTGATAAGAAACAGGGAAGAAAAAAAAAAGTCCCGTGACTTTTGGAGGAAGGAAAATCAAGCATATTTCGAGGTTTTACGTGTTCTGTGGTATATAAATAGGTGGTTAGAATCTTATAGAAGGGGTGTCGAGACTTTGAGATAGTTTGGGGTAGTTCTGAGCTCGAACCAAGGGAGCAGAGGCGTGTTTGATCATCACAGTCGAGAGGTTGAAGAAGAACATAGAACAAAGACTTAATAGCAAATCGCGAGAATCCGTGGCCTTTTCTTTCAAACTCAATAACTTTTGTCACAATTTCGTAACAATTACTTTCGATTCGCAACGTTCTGTGTTAGGGTTCTTTGTAACAGTGGTTCTCTAACAATTATATCTCATTACAAACATCACTGTTTATACCTTCTCCTCTATTTAATCAACTTTCGAGCAACAAACATGTATTTTGAGCAAGTGGTTAATATGAGGAGCTAAACCCCATTGCTGAGGCGATAGAGGAAGCTATTTTTCCAACAAGAAGTGGTATATTCTTATTTATCTATTTATTGCGATTATTTTTATGATTATTTTGCCTTGATCGATAATTGTTTGAATGATTTTTGTTAAACAATTGTGATTTCTTTTGATAGAGCATACTTGGACCTAGGTTTTTGATGTTCTATGCTTTGGATTTACAATTGTTATTTTGAGAATCTACTTGTCGCAATAGTTTAGAATCAAATTGAACGAGAAAATTGCATGAATATAAATATTGGATTAAATCACTTTGAACTTGGAAAATAGTGGAATCTTAGCCTCAGTGTTCTTTTAATATTGATAACATCTTTGCCAGAGTTTGCTATAATTTTTAGTGAGTTTTCTATTTTTTGTTTTGAATTTAAGTCTTAAAAATCCTTCACAAGTTCGAGTTGAACGAATCTTGACTACCACTTTCTACAACAATTCAAAACCACACCACCTATCAGTCTGCTGGAACTGACACGCGTAGTTTCAGTCTACCCATATTTCCCTCGTCCAGAAACATCACCGTGAAAATTCTTTTTCCCTGAAATTTTCTTTTCTCTCATCAGAATCACAGTTACTTCTCCCTTCGTGTATATATTTCCCATGACTTTTGAGTTTCCATCCAGACCTCTCACATGGACACTTGGATCACCGAACTTTTCATTCTACTCGGTTCATAGCTTCAACAATCTTTCCTTCTTTCTCGTTTTCAATATAACCATCTCCCATGATTATCATGCCACCATTAAGAAAGAGCAGTCTGGAGCTCCAATCGATCACCATTAAGGTAAATTCCTCCATCCCAGTCACTCTACTCCATTTCATCACCGATGCCATCATGCAGTCGCCATCAGTCAACATCGAACATCATTCTCCATCAATCACCACTGCCGATAATGAATGGCAGCAGCATCACCGATTACCTATCTTCCAGTTCTAATACTGCAACGAATATCTCTTCTCAGTCGCTGCAGCCAACCACCTTCTCCTGACTTCAGCCTCGAGATCATTTTGCCTCCTTTCTTCCATCTTTACTCGGATTGGCAGTAGCCAACATTCTCGATAAAACACTGTCCCAGACGTTCTCATTACCCTCTCCCAATTTAACGTCAGTCTTGAGAGACTGCGTTTATGAAGTTCCATGGCTGCCCTTGAGTAGAAATCTCTGGCGCCTTTAGTAATTCTGTGCAGTCAGAAAATGCTCAACTTTCACTCGATTCAAATCCTTGTAACTTTGTCGTACAACGTCGGATTGACTTCATTCTTTCGCCGTTGTCTTCGTCTTTTCGTTCTCTTCAAGGTGATGCGAAGAAATCTCGGATTTGAACTAGTTCCACTTCCTTTTGGTTAAGATAGCCTCAAACACCTAACAAACTAAAAGAAAATAAAATCAAAGCATAATTATATAAAAACTATCAAGAAAGCAAAGTATTTGAGTACCTAACTAGTGCAAATAATGCACCTATCAAAGACACAATTGAAGCAAAATCGGTTTTGATTCACTCGAATCAAGTCATGAACATTATAGCCACGGTTTGCAAAAGATTGCATTCCTTAATATATAAATGTATTAGTTCATGAACAAACCGATTTTAGAACATTACCCACTCAAATATGCAAACAGGTATGCATACCTTAGTGGCCGGACTGAGTTTGGATTCGCCAGTACGCGAACTAGTACGCATACCACAACCTCAAGTAAAGTCCGGGAACTTGAACCTCATGCCAGTACGCGTACCGGTATGCGTACTGAGTTCCCGGACCTTAACAAACCAAATAGTACGCATAAGGGTATGCATAACATGGTTCTCGGACTTGGATTACACATATGCAAGTACGCATACCATGCTTATATCCAATTGTTCTAAACTCTCATTTCAACTATTGAAACATTCTCGGAAGACGGGAATAGCGGTCTCACACAAACTATTAGCTTCAAAGCAATTTTCAAGTGATCGAATGATCAGTATGAAACATTCCGAGTCTACATCGAATGACTGTCTCACACAAATCATGTAAGATGTTACCTTGCGATTTTTACATGATCATCTTTTGACTTTCGTCAAGAATATAAGATGAACTTGGTTAAAGCGAAAGCTTACCAACACATATTTCGAGAAATATGTAAGCAAGTTAAACTTAGCTCGAAATATCAAATGTGTATAATTGAAGTCGATATATCTATATGAATTTTGTCTCAAATAGGAGATAGAGTAGATAGACTTTTGAGTGATAGATGAGTTCACGTATCCACATACCTTTTGTTGATGAAGTTCCACAAGCTCCCCTTAGTAGTTCTTCATGAAAATGCGGGGTACAACAACCACACCCAACAATTCATTTGTAAATCTGAGAGGACTTACTCAACTAGAAAGTCGACTCAATCTAGGGAAAAGTATATACAAGAGTTTATATCTCAAACTCTTAATTCAATCTGCAATCAACAAATAGAAATTTGCGAGCCCGATTGAATATAAGAGAAGTAACTTGAATGGTACCAAAGACCAATGTTCAAGGATCAATCAATTTCAATCAACAACCAAAGGTTGGATTTCCTAATTGATCGATACAACGCACAACCAGTGATATTTCAATTATATAACAAAATATAATGCGGAAAAGAAATAACACAGACACCAAAATTTTGTTAACGAGGAAAACCGCAAATGCAGAAAAACCCCGGGACCTAGTCCAGCTTTGAACACCACACTGTATTAAGCCGCTACAGACACTAGCCTACTACCAATGAACTTCGGACTGGACTGTAGTTGAACCCTAATCAATCTCACACTGATTCAAGGTACAGTTGCGTTCCTTACGTCTCTGATCCCAGTAGGATACCACGCACTTGATTCCCTTAGTTGATCTCACCCACAACCAAGAGTTGCTACGACCCAAAGTCGAAGACTTGATAAACAAATCTGTCTCCCACAGAAAAGTCTATTGGAATAGATAAATCTGTCTCCCACAGAAATACCTATGAACTTTGTTCCGTCTTATGATAAATCAAGGTGAACAGGAACCAATTGATAAACCAGTCTTATATTCCCGATCTTATATTCCCTAGTATTATCAATCACCTCACAATAATCTTAATCGATTAACGAAACAAGATATTATAGAATCACAAACGATGAGACGAAGGTGTTTGTGACTACTTTTCCATCTTGCCTATCGGAGATATAAATCTCAAGCCAATCTTACGATTGCACTCAATCACGATAGAAACAACAAGATCATATCACCCAACTACAGAGAAAATAGTTGGGTCTGGCTTCACAATCCCAATGAAGTCTTTAAGTCGTTAACCTACAGGGTCATGTGAGAAACCTAAGGTTAAAGGAGAATCGACTCTAGATTATGCAACTAGTAATACACACAAGTGTGGGGACTAGGTTTCCCAGTTGCTAAAGTTCTCCTTTATATAGTTTTTCAAATCGGGGTTTGCAATCTAAGTTACCTTGGTAACAAAGCATTCAATATTCACCGTTAGATGAAAAACCATTCAACCAAGCTAATATCTTTCAACCGTTAGATCGAACTTAGCTTGTTACACACAAATGAAATGTACCCTCATTTAGGTTTATGTAACCGTACCTAAACGTGTACACCATGTTGGCTCAACAATAGTCAACCGAAGTTAGTCATATGATCACTCTCATATCAACCTTGTTCTTCTTAACCATAACTAGTTCAAATGACTCAAATCAAACTAGTTAAAGAATTGTTCAATTGCTATATTCTCATACAAGAACACAATTGAAGCAAAATCGGTCTGATTCACTCGAATCAATTCATGAACATTATAGCTACGGTTTGCAAAGATTGCATTCCTTATTATATAAATGTTTAAGTTCATGTACATAAATGATTTCAGAAATTTAACCTTCAAGTATGCAAACACATCCGCATACTTGAAAAACTCGGACCAAGATTGGGTTTCACCGTACGCAAACGGTGCGCGTACTTCCAATCCCAGCGAGAAATATTCGGACATGAACCTTATCCCGAAGCGCGAACGGGTGAGCATACTTAGGTTCCCAGATTTCTCAAGCCACCATGTACGCATACTATGGTTCCCGGACATGGATTACATATGTGCAAGAGTACGCAACATGTCATATCCAATAATGGTTAAGTGTTCTTGAAAAGACGAGGGTACCCAAATATACCTTAATCTAAAACTTTTCCACCTATAAGTCCTTTATCCGAAAGTGATTGTCTATGGACTGAGTCGAGACAATACAACTAATCGGTTCATACTTCGTGTGATCGTCTATGGATACGAGATCGAGACAATACAACAACGAAGTATGTTTACTTGATAAGAGGTTCGGACTTAACCAAACACAATAGGATTACTATCAAGTATATATGATTAACGTTTGTGTATTTTACTTTTAATTATAATAAAAACAATTATAATTGCGGAAATAGAAAAGTAAAAGACACAACAAGATTTTGTTAACGAGGAAACAAGAAATGTATAAAAACCCTGGACCTTTTCCAGAATTGAATACTCTCAGGATTAAGCCGCTATACAAAAAATCAAACCAACTTCGTATAGTTGAGACCAAGCAACTAAACCTATAGTTCACCTAGTTCCGTCTATATTCCCACGCCTCCAACTTGAAATAAGTCACGTACTTGGAACAATACCTTTGGTTCATATTCCAAACAGTAAAAGAACAACAAATATATTTGGTATCAACTCTTTTCAACCAAGTGATATGAGTTCGACAAAAGGCTCTTTCATTTATCCCAATAAACTCCTTTGTCGGGTCCTTAGATCTATCTACTAACAATTACCGAAGTAATCGTCTAGATTTTTCAATCAATAATTTGAATCGCAAAGAAACGTATTGATGCCGATCTACTCAACTAATCAAGCCAATCTACCACAAGGATAAACTGATTATAGTTGGATCTTCTTTAACCGAAACAAGTATTGTATACACCAAAGATTATGAACCCAAATAAGAAATCTTAAAAGTCTTCTTTGTCTTAAAATCTTCTTAGATCTTCAATAAACACCTGCACACAATCAACTTGAATCTCTTGTGATCAATCACGCACAGAAAGGAGTCTGTTAACAATGGATTATCACAAGACGTATTTAGAACTACAAATGTCTAAAGATCCCCGTAGAAACTTCGATCTAGTTTGAGTGAATTTTATATCGAGAAGAGAATATTCTCAAGCATAAACAAACTAAGTGCAATCAAAGTTCAACAACTGTTAGTCAATAATATCAATCGAAAATTAATAATAAACCGCAATTATCTAGTTTCCCAGCCAACGGTACTAATAGAGCTTCTCAATCCCAAAGAAGTCTTTAAACCGAGCGGCCGTAAGAGATTTCGCCTAATTAGGTTACTTTCCTCTCCGAATAGGCGGCTCCACCAGTAACAACACAACTAGGTAGTTTTGCTGGCTCTGAGGATTAGTTTGCTAGAAATGCAAACTTTGATATTTATAGACCAAGGAACTTCCAAAACCGAAAATATTCTCAAGATATGCAATATATTCCAGATTCGGTTTCCATAATTCCTGGAAATGCTTTGTCCAAACATTGACCGAAAATCTCTTAGAAAATCTCCAATTAGTAAATGCACATTACCAATTTTCATTTTCCAAAAAAAAAAAAATTAAAAACCTTAATTAAAAGATTCTCAACTTATTTTTCGATCCGGGATTTTCCTTTAGCTATTAAGGAATATATTTGAATAATAAAAGATAAGCGTTATTGGACATGTTCAAAGTATGTCGACATCTTTACTTTGTAAGTCCTCTTTCATACTTACAATCTTGAAACCGATTTTGCCACACTTCCAAACGAGTTTAGAATTGGTTCATCCGACTTTCAAGAACTATGTGATTGATTAAGAACACTCGATCACAAATCATGGGTTTCACGGTTCTACCAAAACAAGTTTCGGTTCTACCTCCATGTGAGTATTGTGCATAGTCACACTAGCTTTCCAAAAATTCGGTTGACTAGGTATGGATCGGTTCCCCACATACTTATGGTAACTACTTGTATTTGATGCACAAGTCCATAGGATTGGTTCCCCTTTCACTAAAAACTTGTTGAACATGTTCATAGGATCGGTTCTGATGAGTGCCAAATATTGCATATTTCTACATTTATTTATTGGCATTTAACTCATCTTTTGTGCTCAGAAATCAGATATTATCCCAAATTCTGTATTTTCTTTGTTTTCAAGAATAAATATTTGTACTAATTAATTTTGTGTTTTTAGGTAGTAAATAAAGTTCGGATAAATTGAGGAGCCAAAAGAGCAGAAAATTGGAGACAAGCGTCTATGGAACAGAAAGCCAAAGCCCGCGCGCGCATCAGTTGCAACCCAACAAGAAGCAACCCAACTTACTAGACATGGGTTTGAGCTATCCAAGACCCGGCCCATAACCGGATCCAAGGCCGTTCCATATGAGCCGTGAGATCTCGCCCATTTGCATCCTACGGTCGCATCAGCCCACGCATCGGATTTCCGCCGCATCCAACGCTCGCTCCTTCATGCACATCATTTCTCGCTGCACCTGCTCAACACCACAGACACCTATCTTCACCCATCGACCAAACTCACCCTCACTTCTCTCTTCTCCCCCCGACACAAAACCAGAGCACCTTACCTTCTTCCCCCGACCAGCAGCCGACTTCGCCACTACCATCTCCTTCCCCTGACACCAGCCACCACAGCCGCACCACTACCACCTCCTTCACCACCCCCTAATGTCTCTTTATCTCCTTCATATATTCTTCACCCTAGAATCTAAGTCTGAGATAAAAAGAGTTAGGGTTAGGGTTTTCTCCAATGTTCCCATTAATGGAGTTCGAGTCAAATCGAAGAGGAGAGAAGTCTGGGTTTTGCATTAATTGTAAGTTTGAGTGATTGAGAGGTATAAATTTGAGTTGTTTTTCATGTGAGAGAGGACGGTGAGTTTTAGGGTTTTATTTTGCAAATTATTTTCAACTCTTTCTTAGTTTCGCATGATGTTCTAATTCATTATACTTGGGGTGTAGGAAACCCTTAATCCCATGATGAGTTAATTCTTGTTCAAGTTTGTGTTCTTGGTGTGCTTTAATGTCTTAGAAAGAATGAATTACCTAGTTGAGATTAATTTACATGTGATTAGATGTACTTAAGAAGACATCTAATACTAGGGTGAGTTAGCAAGAATAGATAATACACATTCCATTTTATCCTTCCTTGAAAGGAATCAAGAGCATAAACTAACTAGATATTGCCTTAGCTTAGGGTCGGGTGGTGGAATCAACCATCCTAGTAACTCAACAACCTCGTTTACAATTTATAATTGCCATCTTAAAGCATCATCACAATTCCAATTTGTCGTATCGACAACCAACCAATATTTGTGTTACTCTCCGTGAGAAATCGGTTAGGAAGCCTTGAAATCAACCGTACACACTCCATCTCTCTCGTGGATCGACTGTGCCCCTGCCTCCAATAGGCACTGTGCACTTGCAGTATAACACGTAGGCGAGACACTCTTAACAGCTTACCAAGTTTTTTGCGCCGCTGCCGGGGAATTGGTAGTGTGCTGTGTCGATATCTTGCATTCTTCACTTGTTTTCAACTCATCCCGTATATACTTGCTTTGAATTGTTGCTTTTTAGCCATGTATTAGTGTAGCTTAGCTTGTAGTTTTCTTTCTCTGCATCTTCTATTGCATATTGTTAATTGTATCATTGCAGTTTAGTTAAGTTATCTTAAATGTATACTTGCATATCTGCATTCTCTTAGTGTTCTTATTAGCTTGCACCTCATCTGTGCATTGCACTTGCAGTATCTCAGTCAGCATCTGGCCTAGACTGAGCTCAAACCTACCTGGCTTAGTCTGTCACATTCGTTCAACCCAGCTGCATTGTGACCTCCAATTACTCATTGCTAAACCCTCATCTATGCTAGCCGACTACGTGTAGTGGTTCAACATTAATGTAACCGTGCAAGTCTCGGGAACTAAACCTCTTTGTTGAGCTAGCAGTGCACTGTGGTGCAACCGTGAGCAAACCCAAGGAAGACAAGGAAAAGCGCAGGACGATTGTGGAGTGCCTAAACCCGGTTATACTCAAGGTATTGTATTCTCAAACTAGAATGCTTGAATAATGGTCATAACCTGCAGAATATCTCTCACTGAACTAGGATATCTTGTTTGGCATCATTCTGTGACATCTGAGTAACAACTTCTACGTGCTGTGATTGTCAATCCCTGAATTGCTGAAATTGAATGAAGTTTGCTTTGATTTGGTATCTCGTGTGCATGTTGCTTTTGTGAAATTTGAGGTTAGCCAACCTTGTTAATGACTCCGTTAAATCTCAGTGAGCCATACTTTCTCGATAAACTAGCTACTCGCCGACTGAGCATTACTGAACCTTGTTCCCATGATCTTTGAATTGTTGAAATTGTGCTGAGCATCTTTGTATGTGCATCTGTGAGACATTATTACCTGACAAACTTGTTACCTTGCTGAGTATTGCTCAATATCTGAAAAGCATGCTTTAGTGTGTTCTGTGCATTGACAATTGGCCGAACTAGCCATCTTTTCACTGTGAAATCTTAGCTTCCATTCGCCCGTGCTCAACTCCATTTTAAGCCGTGAGTTTGAGCTACAACTTGGATAACCTAGTTTGCCGCAAGCCCTATTGACATCAACTTATGTGCATTGATACCATCAGCCTGTACCTTGAGCATGTTCTACTCTGTCAACCAAAGATGTTGACACATCTGTGTGATTACCGGTGTTGAGTGCTAGGTCATTTTCACTTGCCGAGCAATCGTGCAAGAAGCTCTATGATTTGAGCCGCAACTTAGTCTCTCTCAGACTGAACCAGTGACCTATCTTCCATGTACCAATGTGCATGAATCTCTGAAAAACTAGAGCATCAATCAACCTGCACCGATTGACTCATCACCCTTGCATCCGAGTAGTTTGCTCATTCCCGTGATATTATAGCCATATTTGTTGAATTGTTGCTCGCCTTGGCAAATTACCATGAGAGCTTGACTGCGAATGTAGTCTTTGTGATCACAAAACCCACTGTAATCCGCCCGTACCATTGTGCATAACCTGTAAAACCGAGGTCAACCAAGATATTGATACTATGTACCGTGTCAAGTGCCCCGTGATAGTACAATTGTTCATCTCGCTATTCATCTCTTGCATCTGTGCATTTGCATATCTACATTGTATCTTTTGAACTATTAACTATAAGATGCTCGTGAATGATATACCCTGCTAATATCTCGCATACTTGTGCCTGCTCTCTGAATTTTGAAGTCAATCAACCGTTGACACCCCGTGGTATGTTAAGTCTGTGGACCTGTTATCGTATTGTGTGGGTGATCTTGTGGCATTTCGGTAAGTGTTGAGTAACAGATCTTGCGTAGCAATAGATCGTTGTCTTTCACACACTCTCCCCAAAAACATGCTTCACCTTGAGTGAGCATAGCCCATTACCTCTGTGCACCTTACCCAAGTTTTGCTTTTCTTGTGCACCCGTCGTGTGTCTTTGTCTTTGTTTGCATAAGCCGTGTTGTTCTCGTGCACATAAGCCGTCTTTGTGTAAACCTCGCCAACCTATGCATGAACTTGTGCTTACTGAATCAATGCTGTAAATCCACATAATCTGTGCTAAGCTATGGGTGTTTCGTTTGAGTTCAATTTGATTGCCTCGGCATGATAGGATTTTGGGATGACACTAGGGATGAAGAATCATCACATAGGTCAATTAGAGAGCGTGTTTATGGGTATGCTTCACAATATGAATCCCCCACAGACCATAATGATTTTAGGGAGTATTATGAACCCTCTCAAGGTCAGGAGCTTGAATACATATACCCTAATCATTATGCGCATATGTGTCATCAACCACCATGGGAGGTTGAACAATGCTGTCCTTCAATAAACCCTTGTATGCAGTCGATAATGGAGAATATCAAACTCATTGAGCAAAACAATGCCATACTTGAATGGAAAGCACTGCATGATCATCCATATAGCAACATGTCTGAATTTCCCTTTGCTAGTGAACCTTGTGCACAACCATGCAATGATCATTCACGTGGAGCATGCATACCCACTAGTGAAGACTCCTTCAATTGAACAGCTTAACATGTTCTTAAGGATGAATCTCGGTCATTTACAAAATGTATAAAGGGGAGTATGCCCTTAGTCAATCCACTAATGTTGAATATGAACCTCACCTAGAGGATAATGAGTTGACCGAAACACCAATGTTGTTAATAGGGATGAGTATGCATATTACTCGGATGATGAATATGATATGTTAGAAGAGCATGTGTATGCGGAAAATATGGTGGAACCTCGTGGACTCGAGACATTAGGCTTTGCTCCAACTTTCATGAATGAGGCCTCTTCTAAATCTGCAGATGCATGCGATATTAACTCGAGTTTGGGTCTCAGTGCAATTGTTCCGTGAAGGTGAGAATGCTATACCACCCGTTTGTGACTTGGGAAATGCTCAAATTTTTGTTGACACCAATGATACTATGCATGAAAACAACTTTGATGTATCTGATTCCATGCCTAGGTTACAGCATGATGTGTCTCCTGGTTCTCTTATGCATGAGGTTGAAATTTTTTATGATGACTATCAATTGGGACTTGCTAATTTGTTCAATGATTGTGAGCATGATACCGCAATTCTTGTCTCGAATCGGGGAGAGTGTGTATTGATGTTAAGAGTCAAATGAATAAGAACAAATTGGATGTATGTATCCCCCTGTCCATGCTACAAGTTGATGGATTTCCACCCAACCTAGGTTTGGCTGTCACAAAAATTTTAAACCAACTATTCTGAGAGTTCCTAATCTAGGCCTAGAGCTTTGTGCTTCCCAAGTCCTCTTGGACTATTTTGCATCAAAGTATAACACCTGTAGGGAGCCACAGTTGGAATGTGTATCTCTACCCGTTCCTAAAAGTGTCCATTTTGAACTAGACCTAGTGCATGATCTGATTTTTAAAATTGCAAGATTTTGTGTTCAAAAGCACATTTGTTGACAAGTTTAGGTTTGGGGAAAATCATTCACTTATACAATCTTACTTACGCTCTCATGTTATATTTGTGTAAGGTTGTTGATGTCTCTGCATATTTTCTTTTGGGTTGATCCTCAACTCTTTAGAGTGTTGGTATATGGTGAATTTTCCTTGTATATAATCCAAAGGGCTTGTTAAATTTTCTATCTTGAATCGGTTGAGTCTTCTTTTTATTGTGCTAATCCAATAAGATCTCAGCTGAGAATGTTGGATTCTAGCCTTGGAAGTACTGGAGAGTCTTCTTTTTACATAGAGAGTCTGACCGAAATAACAGAACTTGGAAGTACTGGAGAACACAATCGGGTTTCTTAGTTGATTAGAGCGTTAAAGTTGGATTTAACCATGCCTGAGGGCGAATTAGGTGTTGTATAGATATTCGGTAGTAGAATTGTGATCACCCATAGTGGAGACTACCCATTTTTACATCAAGCGAGGCACCGACCTTCATTTTTGTGACTTTCTAAAAAAATCTGTTAGAGTGTGTGTCACCGTACGTCAATTCCGGGTAGGAATGGTGAGCTACCCAACTTCGCACCACTTTCAGCACTATTTTTGATCTCTTGAGTGCTAATTTCATCAATCATGAGGGTGACGTTTAAAGATGAAAACTCCTTCTTGTAGTTCGATTTGCAGTTAGCATCACTCTCTCCCTCTCAACAACATCAACAGATTCATAGAAACACATCGTCGTCAAAGAAGTTTTAGCATCATGTAATATTTGAAGAAAAGTTGAAATAGTCCAAGGTTTACATGCAACAATGCAAAGAAAGGAAAATAGGATGAGAATTAATGAAGTTTGTGAAATCAAGACAATACAAGTGTGGAAAATTGAGTTTTATTGTTATTTTTATTTCATGTAAAAAAAAAAATTGAGTTAGCAGTTTCGTTGTTTTTATTGTTATTTTCATGTAATTAATAGTCAAAAAAAAAAAAAATGTTTGTCAAGTTTTTGTGAAGTTCAGAAGTTCATCATCAACAGTTGAAGACCGAAGACCGAAGATTGAAGACGTTTCTATAGTTGCTAAGAGAGAGTGATATTAATTGCCGATCGGGTGAGAAGGTAAGTGAGTACTCCCATCCTTGCTAATGGTTGATTTCCTTTCTTAGAGATCATCAGAAAAAAGATTCTTTTGTCCACAACTCCGTGGAGTCTCCGTAAATTATTTCGGAAGGTTATCCTTCTCATCTTCAACGTGTGCAGGATTTCTCTCTTTATTCCCGCCGCACACATGAGAGACTAAAAAAGCGGTCTTTTTGAGTGCAATTATCATAAAACCCTATTGGTGAGGCGAAGTCGAGGCTTGTGATCACTATCGAATCCGAATTCTTTCATATGGTATGGTTACTTCTCGCCAACTCTTAAGGATGAGAATGCGTTCTTTGGTAGTTCTAACTTCGTGTTACTAGCATGCGAAACTCTATGTCCTCATAGCTCCTTGGATGCTTGAGACTCTTTACACTCTGGGTTGGAGAAGGTTTTGTGGGTACATCTCTGGTAAACCCTCACGAGACTACAACTCGTCTACTAGGGACACCTAGGGGTTTAAAGGCTTAGTGCATACGCTAAATGCATTCGAGAGACCAGCGACAGTGGTATAGTTAGGATTTCTTAATTTCGTTTCACTTGAGGACAAGTAAAATTTAGGTTTGGGGTATTTGATGAGTGCCAAATATTGCATATTTCTACATTTATTTATTGGCATTTAACTCATCTTTTTGTGCTCGTAAATCGATATTATCCCAAATTCCGTATTTTCTTTGTTTTCAAGAATAAATATTTGTACTAAGTAATTTTGTGTTTTTAGGTAGTAAATAAAGTTCGGAGAAATTGAGGAGCCAAAAGAGCAGAAAATTGGAGACAAGCGTCTATGGAGCAAAAAGCCAAAGCCCGCGCGCGCATCAGTTGCAACCCAACAAGAAGCAACCCAACTTACTAGACATGGGTTTGAGCTATCCAAGACCCGGCCCATAACCGGATCCAAGCCCGTTCCATCTGAGCCGTGAGATCTCGCCCATTTGCATCCTACGGTCGCATCAGCCCACGCATCGAATTCCGCCGCATCCAACGCCGCTCCTTCATGCACATCAGTTCTCGCTGCACCTTCTCAACACCACAGACACCTATATCTTCACCCATCGACCAAACTCACCCTCACTTCTCTCTTCTCCCCCCGACACAAAACCAGAGCACCTTACCTTCTTCCCCCGACCAGCAGCCGACTTCGCCACCACCATCTCCTTCCCCTGACACCAGCCACCACAGCCGCACCAGTACCACCTCCTTCATAGCTTCTTCACCCTAGAAGCTAAGTCCGAGATAAAAAGAGTTAGGGTTAGGGTTTTCTCCAACAGCCCATTAATGGAGTTCGTGAGCCGAAATCGAAGAGGAGAGAAGTCTGGGTTTTGCATTAATTGTAAGTTTGAGTGATTGAGAGGTATAAATTTGAGTTGTTTTTCATGTGAGAGAGGACAAAGTGAGTTTTAGGGTTTTATTTGCAAATTATTTTCAACTCTGTTCTTAGTTTCTCGCATGATGTTCTAATTCATTATACTGCGGGGTGTGAACCCTTAATCCCATGATGAGTTAATTCTTGTTCAAGTTTGTGTTCTTGGTGTGCTTTAATGTCTTAGAAAGAATGAATTACCTAGTTGAGATTAATTAACTCGTGATTAGATGTACCGTAAGAAGACATCTAATACTAGGGTGAGTTAGCAAGAATAGATAATACACATTCCATTTTATCCTTCCTTGAAAGGAATCAAGAGCATAAACTAACTAGATATTGCCTTAGCTTAGGTCAAAGCGGTGGAATCAACCATCCTAGTAACTCAACAACCTTTGTTTACAATTTATAATTGCCATCTTAGAAGCACTCATCACAATTCCAATTTGTCGTGATCGACAACCAACCAATATTTGTGTTACTCTCCCGTGAGAAATCAGTTAGGAAGCCTTGAAATCAACTCGTACACACACTCCATCTCTCGTGGATCGACATGTACTTGCCCCCGCCTCCAATAGGCACTTTGTGCACTTGCAAGATAAGTTGTAGGCAAACCAATTTTCCCACCACCAGTTCCCCATCTACTAAAAGCGTGTTGCACCTCTTACAAGGATCGATTCCCATTTTGTGATCGGTTGCACCTCTTCATAGGATCGGTTCCCTTTGCCTAGAGTTGGTCATACCAATAACACTAAATCGATCATACCATCTCGTGTGATTACTTAAGATCGGTTTCACTAATAAAAGCCATACCAATACAAAAGTCAGGTTTTGTGAATAGTTTTACCAAGAACATAAACAAGTCATGAGTGGTTATACTAATCACACATATTGGTAGTTCAAAAGATATGCAATGAATAACAATACCATTAAGCCTAGCGATTTCCCTTTTCGATTCACGAAACAAGTTCATGAATTTACTTCCTTTAAACTAATGTAAAACATTGTGTCCTAAGATGAAATCTTCACCTCAAACCCATGCATAATCACAATAGCATTCAAACGATTATGTCGATGTCTTATACACGAAGTTCAAAAGATAAACATTATACTTCAGATTGTATTCCTTAATACTACGTCTAACTAGAGTGTAATTATTCATGCTTGCAGTTATGTTTTCAATATGCACGACTTGAAAGATACGTTAGGGAATGAAACAAGTTCAAAGTCAAATATTACTAACCTCAAGGGAAGGATGATGTTGTCGTTGTAGCTCCTTACTTCTTCACTTCTTCAAGTCTTCGCAATACTTGTAATGTCTCATATCCTAATACTTTCAAGCTAACCTATACGAAGTTGAGTTTATTACATAATCAAGAGACTCTTTAAATGAGTTTTTGTTCACTAAAATATGACAACCAAACTTGACATACCAACACTTAGTGGGTTCAACCGAGCTATGCTCTAACAATCTCCCCCTTTGTCAATTTTAGTGACAAAAATCTTACATCATATGGATAAACATATTACAAGAATTCATTACACATACGCTTGATTCCCAAATTCAACAACACAATAACTTGTAAACATTGAATCCATAAATGCCGCTGTTGACATTATAATAACAAAGCTAATACTCCCCTAAAGGTAATATAGGTAGATTTTATCAATCCGCACGTCTTTGTTATTCCTTTGTAGTCCATATAACTACAAGTATCATATGATATGCTACTCCCCTTAGTATATGCTTTACTCTTTCGTTAGATAAACGTTTAAGCACCAATGTCCTTTCCCTTAGTGATACCAATATATATAAATCAATACCAGTATCACTTTTTTACTCCGTATATTTCTCCCCCTTTTTGTCACAAAATGACAAAGGTACGAGCAAATAAAGGACAAACCAAAAGGACCTTAAAAATCTCAAAATAGACTTGCAAACCTATAAGAGTTAAGCACGAGGGTTCCACACACAATTTTTGATAACCAATATCAAAACCGAAACTACAAAGTAATTTTGTTTTGATATTTTACCAAGGAAACAATTGCCCGAAGCAATTTTCCCTAATAGTTTAGCAAACCAAAAATCGACTAAGCACCTTAGTTCCTTTGCTAAACCGATTGTACAAATACAATCGCTTGTTCGATAAGACCAAAATAAAGATAACTCGATTTTTCTCACCAAAGTTCTAATTATCCATATAACTTAGACCTTTAACTTTCAAACAAGACAAGTACTAGGTTAGTTAACTAGCATTCCTTGTTAAGGCATTCGATTAGACTTTAATAACCGAAACCTCCACTTTGATAAGTCTAACTAAGATCTTCTAATTAACTTAGTTTCTCTTATCCTAATCGAATTGGACTAAACAATCCATCCCGTAAACCTTTTTTTTCGTTAATCCATAAACAATTCATACAAACCAAATAAATCAACTTGCATAATTATTCACCTCAACCTAAGCAATTGAAACAACATAGACATTAAAGCACCGCAATTGCACCGAAATTTTGTAAGCCTAAATAATTGGTACCAAACAATAAAGCAAGATAACAATAGTTTTTCTTAACCGGAAACAATTGAATCACACACACATCCATACACAAATAATGGAATAAAACATCAATTGTACCGAAATTTTGTTAAGCAAAAGCAATAAATATAAGCAATAAACTCAATCTTTTCTTAAACATGAAAACGATTAACTAACAAAGTCGTTACCTCACCTTCGCATCCTCTTCTCCAATATGTTTGCATCTTTTTCCGGGAGAATTGATATCGAAATATCATTATGTTGTCATCCTTATGCAAAATAAAAGAATAACAACAACCAACCTTTACCGTGAGAAAGGTTGAAAACCGGTTGCTATTGCAAGCAAAAGTTGAAAACTGACGCACAAGGTACTAATGTACCTTGACAATCCCTATGGATTTCCTTAGATTTTCGGAAGTTTCTCTATCTAAGGGTTTGGTGAGAATATCAGCTAGCGGACGCTTGATGGAACATACCTAATTTGATAACAAAGCATTCTCATATAACTCTATAATAAAGTGATATCTAATATCTATGTGTTTAGTACGAGAATGTTCAACTGGGTTTTCAGACAATCAAATAGCACTTGAGTTATCACACAGTATGCTCATAGTTGAAATATTTATTCCATAGTCAATGAGCATTTGTTTCATCCACAATAGTTGGGTACAACATGTACCTGAGAACAATATATTCTCGTTCACAGTTGACAAGGATCGTGAATTCTGCTTTCTTGCTATGCCAAGCTACAAGATTTTGACCAACATAGAAGCAACCACCGTGAGGTCCTTTTACGATCTTCTACACATCCACTGCCCAATAGGCAACAAGATTGTTGTTCATATCCATGGAGTATGATTGACCATAATCTAGTGTACCATTAATGTATCTAATGATTCGTTTTACAAACTTTGAGATGTGATTCTCTAGGATCTCGTTTGAAATCTAGCCAACATCCCACACTAAAAGCAATGTCTGGTCTTGTTGCGGTTAGATATAGCAAGCTCCCTATCATAGATCTGTATAGTTTCTGATCAACTGATTTTTCTCCTGGATTTGATTGAAGTTTTCCAGTAGTTGGCATCGGAGTTGCCATAGGTGTTGCACTTTTTAGTTCGAATTTTTTAACTAAATTCCTTGCATATTTTTCTTGAGAAAGTAGAATACTGTCTTTTTGTTGCTGTATTTGCAACCCAAGAAAATATGATAATTCTCCAACATTACTCATTTAAAATTCTCCGCTCATAAGATTCAGGAATTTATCTGTTAGAGATTTTGAGGTGGATCCATAGATCATGTCATCTACATATATTTGCGCTACAAGTACATTTTTTCTACTGCATTTGGTGAAAAGTGTCTTATCAGCACCACCTTTAGAGAATCCTTTTTGAAGTAAGAAGGATGCCAGTTTATCATACCAAGCTCTTGGAGCTTGTTTTAGACCATACAAGGCCTTCTTAAGTTTAAAGACGTAATCTGGGAATAATGGATCTTCAAATCCTTTAGGTTGAGCAACAAATACCTCTTCTTTTAAATCCCCATTCAGAAATGCATATTTAATATCCATTTGAAAAAGTTTTATCTTAAGATAGCAAGCATAGGCAAGTAACAGTCTTATTGATTCTAAACGAGCAACAAGAGCAAAAGTTTCATCAAAATCAATACCTTCAATTTGAGAATATCCTTGAGCAACGAGCCTAGCTTTACTTCTGACAATTGTCCCGAATTTGTCTGATTTGTTCTTGTAGATCCACTTTGTTCCAACAATGTTTACTCCTGTCGGCTTAGGAACAAGTTCCCACACTTCTTGTCATTTAAACTGATTAAGTTCCTCATGCATTGAGTTTACCCAAGCGGGTTCACTAAGTACTTCCTCAATGTTTTTCTACTCTATTGAAGAAAAAAACATGAATAGTGACAGACGTTCTGAAGTTCTCTTCGAGTCATAACTCTAGCATTGGCATCTCCAATGATGTCTTCAGAAGAGTGTCTTTGATGTACCCATTTAACAGGTTTTTGGACAATATTTTCGGTATCATTGGGTTGTTCAACAATACTTTCATTATCGTCTTTATCATATGTGTCACCAATTAAAGGAACAATTGATGGTTCGACTTCAGTCTGTTTTTCTTTAATAGCATTTTCAGAGGGAGGAAGCTCTGCTGCAGTGTGATTTTCTTGGCAAAAATTGCTAATGTCATCAATAACCACATTAATTGATTCCATCATGACTTTGGTTCTGAGATTGTATACCCTGAAGGCACGACTGTCAGAAGCATAGCCAAGAAAAATTCCTTCATCACTTTTGGAATCAAATTTTCCTCTATGTTTTATGTCTTTGAGAATATAGCATTTGCTTCCGAAAACCCTTAAATAGCTTAGATTGGGTTTTCTTCCATACCATAATTCATATGGGGTATTTAGAGTTTTAGATCTTAAATAGACTCTCGTTTATAAGATAACGAATGTATATACAGCCTTCCCCCTGTTAAGGTTAATGGTGGTTTTTATTATGAAGCATTACTCTTGACATTTCTTGAATATTTCTATTATTTCTCTCAAATTTACACCACTTGCCCGAGGTGTAATAGGAGCAGAATTGATGACTAATTCCTACACTATTACAAGTATTCATATACTTTTGTATCCTTGAATTCTATACCACGATCACTTCTTATCTTCTTAAGCTTGCGACCTTGTTCATTTTGAATTCTATTCACAATAATTTTGAACTCCTCAAGAGTGTCATTCTTGTGCTTCAGTAAAATCAACCCATGTGAAACGTATAGTCATCTACCATTACTAAAGCATACTTATTTCCTCCAACAGACGCTTGTTGGATTGGACCAAATAGATCCATATGAATAAGATTGAGAGGAGCACGAGTGGCTATGTCTCGAGAAATTTTGTGTGGAATTTTTCCTTGCTTACCCTTTTGGCATGCACCACAAACACCTTCTACTTTAGTGTTAATTTTTGGAACGCCTTGGACAAGTTCACGGTTAATGAGCTTTCCTAGCATTCTAGAGTTGATATGACCAAAGCGTTCATGCCACAAATGAGTTGACTCAACCTTAGTCAAGTTACGTATAAATTGGATTGTATATCAAGGACATAACAATTATTCATACTTCTACGTCCCTAAAAATTACTTTTCCTGACTTATCTTCAATATCACAAACTCTCATATTAAAGATAACTTTGTGACTTGTATCACAAATTTAACTCGATGTATTTAAGATTAGCTTTCATTCCTTTAACATAAACAACATCATGGATTTTTGGAATACACGGAAGTTTGATAGCACCCTTTTGCTAATAAGACAAAATGCTTCCATCTCCGAAGGTCACTCATCCTCCTTTGTAGTCTTGTTTTGGTAAACCAAGAAAGATCACCATGTCATATGTCTACTACACCCACTATCTAGAAACCATTGGAATGGTGAGGTTGTTTTAAGTGCAAATGCTCCAAGAAATTGTTCACTGGGATTTAGGATGGTTTGTTAAGTTCTTAAAAAGTTTCTTAACACGGTTAATCTGACATTTTGTAAAACAAATCTTCCGATTTAAACAATTCCATCCTTTGGAAAACTAAGTTCTCATCCCACCATATTAGACCGTTTAAGATGTTTGGATGAAAGAATTGAGCATCTTTGAGAATCTCTTGATTTAGACTCTTCTATGTTTTTCACCGTTTTCTATCAATCATGATATTACTTATCTCATCGCATATGATTGGTTCCTGCTTCAACTTTTATCTAACATTTTAACAAGAGCAAGAGGGATATTCTTCTGAGTCTTCTTTCTGCATCATCTAAAATCTTTAAAACGTTAATCGAATCGTTCATCTAATTCAATTTCTTATAGGTTGGATCCACCAAACACGATTGTTAGATCTTTCGTGTTTGCCTACTCCATACCATTTGAAAAGACAAGGGTACCCAAATATACCCTCAATCTAAAACTTTTCCACCTATAAGTCATTTCTTCTGAAGTGATTGTCTATGGTGAGTCGAGACAATACAACTAATTGGTTCACACTTCTGTGACGTATGGATACGAGATCGAGACAATACAACAACGGCAGTATGTTTACTTGATAAGAGTTCGATTTAACCAAACACAATAGATTACTATCAAGTAAATAGGAATTAATGTTTGTGTATTTTACTTCTAATTATAATAAAACAATTATAATTGCGAAATAGAAAGTAAAAGATACGCCAGGATTTTATTAACAAGGAAACCAGAATGCAGAAACCTCACCTTGTCCATAATTGAATGCTCTGTGATTAAGCCGCTATACAAATCAAACCAACTTAGTATAGTTGAGACCAAGCAACTAAACCTATAGTTCACCTAGTTTCGTCTCCCCACGCCTCCAACTTGTAATAAGTCATGTACTGGAACACCCATTTGGTTCGTATTCCAAACAAGAAAAGGAACAACAAATGCTTTTGGTATCACTCCTTTTCAACCAAGTGATGTGAGTTGATAAAGGCCTTTCTCGTTTATCCCAATAAACTCTTTGTCGAAATCCTTAGATCTATCTACTAACAATTACCGAAGTAAGCGTCTAGATTTTGCAATCAATACTTTGAATCAAAAAAAACGATTGATGCCGATCTACTTTCAACTAATCAATCCAATTTACCACAAAGGATACAATGATTATAGTTGGATCCTCTTTAATCAAACAAGTATTGTGCACACCAAAAGATTATGAACCCAAATCGAAATCTTCAAAGTCTTCTTTGCTCTTCAAATATGCTTAGATCTTCAACAAACATACTTGCACAAATCAACTTGAATCTCTTGTGATCAATCACATACGAGCGAATGCATTAACAATGGATTATCCCATGACATCTTTAGATTGTAAAATGATCCCAAGATCCTCCTTTAAACCGATCTAGTTTGAGTCAATCTTATCGTGTTAGAAGATTCATCAAGCGTAAACAAATAGTGCAATCAAAGTTCAACAAACCAAGTTGTCAATCAAATCAATCGGTAACTAATAATAAAAATTATCTAGTTTCCACCAACGGTACTAATAGAGCTTCTCAATCCCAAAGAAGTCTTTAAAACCGAAGAGGCGAAGAGATTTCGCATAATTAGGTTACTTTCCTCTCAGGCGGCTCCATTAGTAACAACACAACTAGGTAGTTTTGTGGCTCGAGGATTCTTTTGCTAGAAACGCAAACTTTGATATTTATAGACGAAGAATCCGGACACCAAGGAATTTCCAAAATCCTAAAATATTCTCAAGATATGCAATATATTCGAGATTGGTTTCATAATTCCTGGAAATGCTTTGTCCAAACATTGACCGAAAATCTTAGAAAATCTTTAATTAGTAAATGCACATTACCAATTTTCATTTTTCCAAAAATAAAATTAAAAACCTTAATTAAAAGATTCTCAACTTATTTTTCGATCCGGATTTTCTTTTAGCTATTATGAATATCTTTGAACAATAAAAGATAAGCGCCGCACATGTTCAGCATGTCGACATCTTTGCTTTCAAGTCCTCTTCATACTTTACAATATTGAAATGATTTTGCCACACTTCCAAACGAGTTTAGCACTGGTTCATCCGACTCAAGAACTATGTGATTGATTAATAACACTCAATCACAAATCATGGGTTTCACGGTTCTACCAAAACAAGTTTGGGTTCTACCTCCATGTGAGTACTTGTGCATAGTCACACTAGCTTTCCAAAAATTTGGTTGACTAGGTACTATGGATCGTGCCCCACATACTTATGGTAACTACTTGTATTTGATGCACATGTCCATAGGATCTTCCCCTTCACTAAAACTTGTTACACATGTTCATAGGATCGCCCCATCTACTAAAAAGTGTGTTGCACCTCTTACAAGGATCGATTCCTTTGTGATTGGTAGCACCTATTCATAGGATCGGTTCCCTTGCCTAGAGTTGGTCATACCATAACACTAAAGCGATCATACCATCTCAGTGATTACTTTCTAAGATCGGTTTTCACTAATAAAAGTCATACCAATACAAAAGTCAGGCATTGTGAATAGTTTTACCAAGAACATAAACAAGTCATGAGCGGTTATACTAATCACCCATATTGGTAGTTCCAAAGATATGCAATGAATAACAATACCAATAAGCCTAGCGATTTCCATTTCGATTCACGAAACAAGTTCATGAATTTACTTCCTTTAAACTAATGTAAAATGTTGTGTCCTAGGATGAAATCTTCACCTCATACCCATACATAACCACAATAGCATTCAAACGATGGTGTCGATGTCTTATATACGAAGTTCAAAAGATACGCATTATACTTCGTATTGTATTCCTTAATACCACGCCTAACTAGAGTGTGATCATTCATGCTTCAGATTTTGTTTTCAATATGCACGACTTGAAAGATACGTTAGGGAATGAAACAATTCAAGTCAAATATTACTAACCTCAAGTGGAAGGATGATGTTATCGTTGTAGCTCCTTACTTCTTCACTTCTTCAAGTCTTCGCAATACTTGTAATGTCTCATATCCTAATACTTTCAAGGTAACCTATACGAAGTTGAGTCTATTACATAATCAAGAGACTCTTTAAATGAGTTTTGGTTTACTAAAATAAGACAACCAAACTTGACATACCAACGCTTGGTGGGTTCAACCGAGCTATGCTCTAATAGCTTCTAAACTCTTATTTCAATCATTGAAACTTTTTCTTAGGGATGACAATAGCCATTTTCACATACTATTATCATCAAAGCAATTTTCAAGTTATTCAAATAATCATAACGAAACATTCCAAGTCTACACAAATGTTGTATCACACAAATCATGTAAGATGTTACTCGACAATTTTCACATGATCATCTTTTGACTTGCGTCAAGAATATAAGATGAACTTGGTCGAAAGCGAAGCTTGCAACACATATTCCGAGAAATATGTAAGCGAGTTAAACACAAATAAATCTCAAATGTGTATAATTGAAAAACTATATCGTAAATACGACTTATGTCTCAATATAGGAGATAGAATAAAAATATACTTTCCAAGTGATAGATGAGTTTCACTTCTCCACATACCTTTTGTTGATGAAGTTCCACAAGCTCTCCTTAGTAGTTCTTCGTCTTCAAATGATGAACTCCGTGAAGTCTAAGGCTCAACTACACGATCTATGTCCTAGTCCTAGACATCTATAAGTAGACTAGAAATCAATACTTATAGTTTTGAACACTAACATTATAATCATGCTAGAGATACAGCAACGCATGCGAAATTCGACCGAGTAGTGCTCTAACAATCTCCCTTTGTCAATTTTAGTGACAAAACTATCAATACATCCGGATTACAAAATAAATAAAACTTTGTAGCTTCTCATCCAAATGCTTGATCTCCTTTTGTGTTAGAGCATAGCTCGGGCCGAACCTACCAAGCGTTGGTATGTCAAGTTTTGTAGTCATATTTTAGTGAGCCAAAACTCATTTTCGCAGTCGCTTGGATTATGCTAAAGTCAACTTAAATGAAGTAGTTGAAAGTATTAGGATATGAGACATTACAAGTATTACGAAGACTAAGAAGTGAAGAAGTAAGGAGCTACAACAACAACAACATCCTTCTACTTGAGGTTGGTGATATTTGACTTGAACTATTTCATTCCTAACGTATCTTTCAAGTCGTGCATATTGAAAACAAAATCACAAGCATGAATGACACTCTAGTTAGACATAGTATTAAGGAATACAATACGAGGTTTATTGCTTAACCATTAAACTTTGTAGATAAGACATCGACATAATCGTTTGAATGTTATTGTGATTATGTATGGGTATAAGGTGAAGATTTCATCCTAGAAACAATGTTTTACATTTGTTTTAAGGAAGTAAATTCATAAACTTGTTTTGTGAATCGAAAAGGAAATCGCCAGCATTATTGGTATTGTTATTCATTGCATATCTTGTGAACAACCAATATGTGATTAGTATAACCGCTCATGACTTGTTTATGTTCTGGTAAAACTATTCACAAAGGCATGACTTTTTGTATTGGTATGACTTTTTATTAGTGAAACCGATCTTAAGTAATCACCCGAGATGGTATGATCGATTTTGTGATTTTTGTGTGACCGACTCACTGGTAAAGGGGAACCGATCCTAGTAAGAGGTGCAACACATCACAAAGGGGAATCGATCCTTGTAAGGAGGTGCAACAAGTTTTAAAGCGAAAGGGGAACTGATCCTATGGACATGTGTAACACGTTTATAGGCAAATGGGAACCGATCCTATGGACATGCAGCTAAGTACAAGTTAGATACCATATATATGTGGGGAACCGATCCTAGTACCTAGTCAACCGAATTTTTGGAAAGTTAGTGTGAATATGCACAATACTCACATGGAGGTAGAACCAAAACTTGTTTTGGTAGAACCGTGAAACCCATGATTTGTGATTTAGTGTTCTTGAAAGTCAGATGAACCAATTCTAAACTTGTTTGGAAGTGTGGCAAATCGGTTTCAAGGTTGTAAGTATGAAAGAGGACTTACAAAGTAAGGATGTCGACATACTTTGAACATGTGTTGTAACGCTAATCTTTAATTGTTCAAAGTTATTCCTTAATAGCTAAAGGAAGAGAATCCCGGATCGAATAAAATAAATTGAGAATCTTTTATTTAAAGTTTTTCATTTTATTTTAGTAAAATGAAAATTAGTAATGTGCATTTACTAGTTGGAGATTTTCCAAGAGATTTTGATCATTATTTGACAAAGCATTTCGGAATTATGGAAACCGAATTTGGAATATATTGCATATCTTGAAAATATTTTTTTTTTGGAAGTTTCTTGGTGTCCAAACTTCCTTGGTCTATAAATATGAAAGTTTGCATTTCAAGCAAACTAATCCTTCATACAACAAGAACTATCTCAATTGTCTTTATTCTTGTGAATCCTGTTCGGGAGAGGAGAGTAACCTAATTAGGCGAAATCTCTTCACGACCGCTCAGTTTAAAGTCTTTGGGATTGAGAAGTTCTATTATTAACGTTGGTGGGAAACTAGATAATCACGGCTTATCTTTTGTTTTCGATTGATTGACTAACGGGTTGAACTTTGATTGCACCTAGTTTGTTTATGCTAAGAATCTTCTCTTCGATATAAAATTCACTCAAACTAGATCGGTTTGTGGGATCTTTAGATCAAGCTTGTAGTTCTAAAGACGTCCCGTGATAATCCATTGTTAATGCACCTAGTTCGCGCGTGATTGATCACAAGAGATTCAAGTTGATTGGCGCAGTGTTTATTGAAGATCTAAGAAGATTTAAAGACAAAGAAGACTTTAAAGATTTCTTATTTGGGTTCATAATCTTTGGTGTGCCTGATACTTGTTTCTTAAAGAAGATCCAAATATAATCGCTTATCCTTGTGGTAGATTGGCTTGATTAGTTGAGCAGATCGCATCAATACGTTTCTTTTGTGATTCAAAGTATTGATTGCAAAATCTTAACAATTACTTCGGTAGTTGATAATAAGATAGATCTAATAACCTGGCGAAGGAGTTTATTGAGATAAACAGTAAGAGCCTTTTTGTCAAACTCACATCACTTGGTTGAAAAGAGTTGCATACAAACAAATTTGTTGTTCCTTTACTTGTTTGGAATACTTAACCAAAGGAATTGTTCCAAGTACGTGACTTATTCATAAGTTGGAGGCGTGGGTATACAGAGGGAAACTAGGTGAACTATAGGTTTAGTTGCTTTGTCTCAACTATACGAGGTTGGTTTGATTTTTATAGCGTTTAAATCTTTTAGAGTATTTCACCTCGGGACAAGGTCCTGGGTTTTTCTCGCATTTAAGTGCCCCACGTTAACAAAATCTTGCAGTCTTTTTTACTTTTCTATTTCCGAATTATAATTGTTTTATTATAATTAGAAGTAAAATACACAAACGTTAATTCCTATTTACTTGATAAGTAATCCTATTGTGTTTGGCTAAGTCCTAACCTTTTATCAAATAAACATACTGGTCATGTATTGTCTCGATCTCGTATCCATAGACAATCACACGAAGTGTGAACCGATTTGTTTTATTGTTTCGACTTAGTCCATAGACAATCACTTTCGGAGAAAGGTTTTATTGGTGGAAAAGTTTTAGAATGAGGTATATTTTGGTACCCTCGTCTTTTCACTTGGCATCTTAAACACGACTAAATCTTCACACACTACAAGTACACCATGATTATAAACGTGTTCAACTCAAAGATCATAAAGACTGATAACAATGAGAAAATAAATGCTCCCAATCATTGTTATACAGTTGTCATAGTATCATTACAAAACATCAAAGTTCAATCAGTATCACAACTTTGACAATAATACTATGGTGATATGTATCACTCCCCCCTTAGTCAATACTTCATCTCAACATGAAAACCACTCTACCTTACATAATGATCCGTAAACCATATGTATTAATTTGTAGTATGAAACTACACATTGATTCTCCCCTTTTGTCAATATAAATTGGCAAAGGTACGAAAACTGAGTGGGATCCTCATGAAATTTTCATAAAGATACTTCATGACCAAAAAGAGAATAACATACCAACTTATTTAGATGCAATCATATAGCCAAAGCTAAATGCATTCATCAAGGAGTTCATAAAGTACAAGATAACTCCTACAATATTCCACAAAACGCCATCCCCACAAAGATTTGGCAATTAAGTACAAGTTCAAAAGTACTTCCCCATAAATCGTCATTCCCGAAAGAACAACAAGAGCAACCTTACTTTTACGAGAAAAGAAGGATTTCTTTGGACATAATCAAATCACGTGAGAACATGAATTTGTATCCAAAATCAAAATTGAATTAGCCACAACAATGATCATTTCAATTGGCCATGTTCAACATAAGAGAACTTACGGAGCAACTCAGTATATATATGCACAAAGATGTGGATCAGGGAAAGACCAATATCATGGAATAAACAAAGATTCATTCTATTTTCATCACTATTTGCACAATGACATATAATAGACTTAATCTTTGTAAACAAAAGTTCATCCTTTCTTCCATCAAATAATGACATAAAAGGCTTAACTTTTGTGTTCAAAAGTTCATTCTATCTTTTATCAATACTTTCATACGACATAATAGAGATAACTTTTGAACAAGTATGGGACAATCAAGGTTCACTTGACGAAACAACATATCCCATAACAATTTGCAATATATGAAACCATAAAGATTAATACTGCAAAAATCATCTTCCAAATAACTTAGAATTTAAATAAATAAATCTGAAAAATTGAAGATGAAAACGTTGTCAATAGCTACGTGTACTCACAATAATGGCTATTCCAAACCCTAGTTATCCTTCTTAAAAACACAAGAATAAAATTCACAAGAAGTTTCCTAGACATTGAGACCTTTGAAAAATTCTTTATCGTCCCCGAACTCCTTGTCGTCAACAGCCATGGGAACATACGGGCTTAACTTTTGTTTGTCAAAAGTTCATCATATCTTCGATCAGTATTTGCATAATGATATGATGGGCTTAACTTTTGTTTGTCAAAAGTTCATTCAATCTTTTTTCAATATTTGCATAATGACTTATGAAAGACTTAACTTTTGACAAATATGGGACAATCATAGTTCACGGACGCAAACACACATATCCCATAACAAGATGCAATATATGAAACCATAAAGATTAATACTGCAAAATTATCTTCCAAATTAACTTTAGAATTTAAATAAATAAATATAAAAACATTGCAAGATGAAATCGTTGAAATAGCTATGTGTACTCACAAAGAATGTCTATTCCAAACCCTATTTATCCTTCTTAAAACACAAGAATAAATTCTCATAAGAAGTTTCCTAGACATTAAGGCCTCTAAAAAATTATTTATCGTCCCGGAACTCCTTGTCGTCAACAGCCATGGGAACGTAAGGTTCATGAAAAAAGGAGTCAATTCCAACAAACCTTCTAGACTGATGTCGAACCTGTGGCCTTTTTTCTAGGAGTTATAAAAACAATAGCCTTTTTATTTCCCGAATCTCCTTTCTTGTTTCCTTCAACAATAGTTAACCAAGGTTAGCCATATGAACACTTTCAACCTTATTCATCTTAACCATAACTAGTTCAAATGACTCAAATGAAAATAGTTCTAGAGTTGTTCAATTGTTTATATTCTCATAGAAGTATACAAGACACAATTGAAACAAAATCGGTTTTGATTCACTCGAATCAAGTCATGAACATTATAGCCACGGTTTGCAAAAGATTGCATTCCTTAATATATATATGTATTAGTTCATGAACAAACTGATTTTAGAACATTACCCACTCAAGTATGCGAACACGTACGCATACCTTAGTGGCCGGACTGAGTTTGGATTCGCCAGTACGCGAACTTGTACGCATACCACAACCTCAGTACTGGTATGCGTAATGAGTTCCCGGACCTTGACAAACCAAACAATATGCATACGGGTATGCATACCATGGTTCCCGGACTTGGATTACACATATGAAAGTACGCATACCGTGATTATATCTAATTGTTCTAAACTCTCATTTCAACTATCAAAACATTCTCAAGACGGAATAGCTATCTCACACAAACTATTAGCTTCAAAGCAATTTTCAAGTGATTTAATGATCGCATGTAAACATTCCAAGTCTACATCAAATGACCGGTCTCACACAAATCATGTAAGATGTTACCAAGAGATTTTTACATGATCATCTTTGACTTTCGTCAAGAATATAAGATGAACTTGGTTAAAGAGAAAGCACAAACACATATTTCGAGAAATATGTGTTTAAAGTTAAAACTCACGAAATATCAAATGTGTATAAATGTAGTCTATATAGTTATACGACTTTTGTCTCAAATAGAGATAGAGTAGATAGACTTTTGAGTGATAGATGAGTTCAGGTATCCACATACCTTTTGTTGATCAG
>JAJJWW010005475.1:0-72276 GCA_023531295.1 Papaver armeniacum | reverse complement strand
CGATTACGATATCGCCTCGGCCCCTTAGGTTCGTACACGACATTGGAGTCGTGGCCCGAGTCGACTACAACGGTTCATCCCCCGTCTGGAACTTGAGGTAAGTTTGTCGAAACACTCGCGAATCCCCTGTCAGCGGGTTACTGTATTCCTTCGTTTGCATATATGTCGAGGAACTGAATACGGCTGCTTTAATTTCCTAGTAAAGGGCAAGGCCTGGCCATACAAGATAAGGGTTCGGATTTCATCACCGTTCTCTTCTTGCCCGCCTTAGGAAAACGATACTTAACGCGAACCTAAGCTTTAAAATTTGGAATAGAACGAGACTTATAGGGTAACGAGCTTAATAGGAAAGTCGTTCGAAAAATATTGGTTACTCTTTTAAGCATACTTCGAAGTTCATGATGGTTTTTGTGAGTTGAATGCATGACTGCGCCGCCTTGTAATGCGGTGAGGCCTTGGGTATCAAAGCTTCACACAGCTTCCCTTGCCTCTATTCAAATTACTTTAACTCGGATTGATTCCAGAGAGGTTTGCTCAAATTGTAACGAGTTCCTTTTCGAAAGATTAGAAGCTGGTCTAGAAACAATCTAAGTGGAGCCATCATGCTTTTTGTTTGCTAGAAATCATTAGGTTTGCTGTGGTGGAGTCAGCCTTGTTTGTGTTTGCACAGAACTTCCTTTCCTTTTAGGATTTTTTTTTCCTGGTGTATGCCCGAGGTTATTAGAGAGCGGGCTTGGAAAAGAGACAATCTAGGTCGATTGATTAGTGAAAACCTAGTAATTCTTCTTGTGGAAGCGGGGAACTCGAAGACTCTTCTTTTGAGAGCCCCGTTTTTGGAAACTTCAGTTTTGAGAATCTGTCTCTTCGTGAGGAAAGTACCCCTAGTACTTCAGCTGTGCCAGCGATGGCCACTTTGAAAGATTACATGTTCCCAACTAGGACCAACCGAGCTTCGTGTATTAAATTGCCAGCCAATACGGCTAATTTCGAGATAAAACCTAGTATTCTTCAGATGATTCCTATATTATTCGGAAAAGATGATGAGAACCCTTATTTTCATATTAGGGACTTTGAGGAAATTTGTGGGACAGTTAGAATAAAAGACCTTACTGATGAAGTTTTGAAACTTAAGATGTTCCCCTTTTCCTTGAAAGATAAAGCCAAGACCTGGCTAAACAACCTACCATATGAATCCATTGAAACATGGCAGGAACTTATTGCTGCTTTCTATATGAAATTCTACCCTAAGCATAAAACTGCAGCTGTTAGACAGAGAATTAGTTCCGGTGTGCAACAAGAGGGAGAGTCTCTTTATAGGTTTTTAGAGAGATTCAATGATCTCCTATCCCAGTGTCCTCACCATGGATTTGATAAGATGAAACTCGTAGAGATTATTTATGATGGTTTAGACTATTCGACCAAAGCCATGGTCGAGTCTATGTGCGTTGGTGAGTTCACTAGTAAAAGTGTTGAGGATGCCTTTACCTTCTTAGGAGTTGTTGCTGAGTAATCCCAACAGTGGGAGTCTTGTGTTGACCCCCTAAAAGACACTTGGTTAATAGAAGTAGCACTAATATGGTAGATACGAGTTTTGCGTCAGATGCTAAGTTTGCTGCTTTGTCTAGAAGGTTAGAAGCTTTGGAAATGGGTCAGTCTAAAAATAGGTCCCTTGTTGAACCTAATAGAGCCTCTCAAGTCTCTAATTGTGGAATAGAGCCCGATAACTCATTTTGGGAAGGTCGGGTTAGTGAAGAGCAAGCTCATGCTGTTTATATAACAATGCTAGGTTTGAGAACCGTCGGAAGTTTGACCCATACTCGAGACCTACAACCCCTGGTTGGAGAAACCATCCTAATTTCTCTTGGTCTAAGGGCCGAGAATCAAGGTCGATCTAGTAATTCTCGGCTTCCCCCCGGGTTTTGGTTATACTCAGAACCCTTCGGGTCAAACCCAGCTTTGAACACTTCGAGAAAAAGATCTCTAGCTTAGAAGAAGCTCTTACTATGTTAGTAAAGAACCATGATATGTTATCAGCTAACCACCTTAGCTTTCAACAAGAAACCAGGCAGAATCATAAGGATAATTTCCAGACTCTTGCTAAACTAGAATTTCAAGTCGGACAAATAGCTAAGTATTTAAGTGAAAGAGAAGGAGGTAAGTTTCCTAGTCAAACTCAACCCAATCCTAGGAAGTCCATCAAATATCTTTAGTTGGTGAGGAATCATCAAACCATGTGAACTCGATAAAAACCCTTAGGAGCGGTAAAACAGTAGACAACAAGGTTGCCATGCCTGATAGTGAACATGCTGTAGTTCACCCTTCTGAACCAGAAACTGAGGAGACTGATAGAGTCTCTAAAGAGACCAATGAGGGTCATATTGAGCCCGGCTTTGTTCCTAGAGCCCTATATCCGCAGTTGTTATCCCCAACAAAGAAGGAGTCAACATTCAACGAGATAATGGAAATATTTAAACAAGTGAACATCAATATTCCGTTATTAGAAGCAATTAGGCAGATGCCTGCTTATGCCAAGTTCCTTAAAGATCTTTGTACACGTAAGCGTAAGCTTAATGTCCAAAAGAAAGCCTTTTTAGCTGGTCAAGTAAGTTCCATTCTTCTGAACCAAACACCCCCTAAGTATAAGGACCCTGGATGCCCCACAATTTCTTGTGCGATTGGTAATCACATGGTCGATAAAGCTTTACTTGACTTAGGAGCTAGTGTTAACTTACTCCCGTATCATGTATACACCCAGCTAGGTCTTGGTAAGTTGAAACCGACTAAAATGACACTACAATTAGCTGATAGGTCTGTAAAAGTCCCTCGTGGTGTCATAGAGGATGTTCTGATTGAGGTTGATAAGTTTATTTATCTAGTGGATTTCGTTTTTCTAGACACCCAACCTGTTCAAGACCCAAATGCTCAAATCCTAGTGATTCTAGGTCGCCCATTTTTAGCCACAGCTAACGATGTCATCAATTGTAGGACCGGGCTTATGAACATATCCTTTGGTAATATGACCACTGAACTAAATGTCTTTAATGTTACTAGACAACCTTCTGAGAATGATGATTTAGAAGAAGTGAATATGATTAGCACTTTAGTTCAGGATTTAGTTCAGGATAATTGGCATGACACTTTACTGGGAGATTCTTTAAATGAATTTGAGGAAAACATTCTCTTAGACCAGATGTGTGATCAATCTTTAGAAGAATCCCTTGAGTATTTTAAAGACTTTAAGGACCCAGAAATCCAGGCAATAGTGTTAGGTCTTTCTGAGAATAATGATGACCCTAAGTTTGGGGGTAGAGAACTAGAAGAATCTCTTGAATATTTTAAGGACTCTGAAGATCTGGAAATTCAAGCAATAGTTAGAGGTTTGTCTGTGAGTAATGAAAACCCTAAGTTTGGGGGTAGTGATGGTTCTTGTGATTGTCATGTATCCCTAATTAGAGTCCCTAACTTGGGACTCGATCCATGTGCGTCTGAGATATTACTCAAGTCTATTCAGACTCAGCAATCCTCCTGATACTGTCCAGGAGGTAACCCAGGTATTAGAGACCCATTTTTCGGATGAACCTATTGTTGATGGTGGATTTTCGTTTAAGGTTAAATTTGTAAAAACCGGAAAAAATTATGCGCTGACATCTTGTAAAAGATAAATCCATTAATAAGTGTTGGATACTCCCTCACTTAATTCACCAAGAATGGAGCATGTGGCAACAATCCCATTCTGTGAATACATGAAATTCCTCCGAGGTTGGAGCATGTGGCAACAATCCCATCCTGTGAATTTCATATCAGCCTTGTATTTCCAGTACTCATTATCGGTGTGGCATGACGGTAGAGTGTTACTCTTACGAGTAACACGAACCTCAAGCACTATAATGAAACCATGTACGAAATACCCGTACAGGCTGACTATCGGTGTGTTATACTATCCCGATTGAGCCCCTCTCGGTGTGTTATACTAGCCAGATTGAGCATCCGGATTGACCGTATCGGTCCGGATATGATCGCAAATCATCCAACTCCATAAGCATGATTGGATGACCCAGATCAATTTCATCACCCCCAAGCAGGTATGGAATATCCACTGCCAAACCAATGCGGAACCCGCACGATCGGCCATTGGCCTAGCTTGCCAAAAAAACGTTCATACCAAGCATTATGGACGGAAAACCCTAAATTAGGGTTTGCGGCATATTACATGTGTCGCAAAATAGTCTCAACCATCCATCTTCGCAGGTATAGATGGAGGGTGTAGATGTAGATTCAAAGGGCCCAGAGCATGTCAACACGATCACCGTGGGCCCGCCTACACACTTGACCAATCGGTCAAGACCAACCATGTTTGGTCGTGACAAAATCGTCGCCCAAACAAGAGAAGACGTGCGGCTTTGAAACCCAAAATTAGGGTTTTGAGCATCACGAGCGTCCATCTTCTCCGGCATAAATGGAGGGTCCGAGATTAGATTAAACAGGTCCGGTCATACCAGCATGACCACCGTGGGACCCTCTATCTCCTCACGCGGTCAGCCAAGGCATACCATGCATGGCTATCCCAAACCGCCCGCCCAAACATGCGTGGTTACATTTCCCAAACTGCAAACTGATCTCGACCACTCAACTTCACCGGACGATTTGAGTGGCTTAGATCACGTTTTCATGGGATAGTCAGGTATAGGTGTGAACACCATCCTACCACCTTCACGCCAAACCAATCGACCAAGACCGACCAAGTTAGGTCGTCTTGGAACGCGCGCCGAAAAATAGCATGGTGTGCGGCTTTTTGCGGCACCAAATTCCTATCACAAAATTGATCTCCACCACTCCTCTTTGCCGGTCAAATTGAGTGGCCTAGATCGCACCTTCATGGGACAGTGAGGTATGGACGTGTACACCGGCATGCTGTCTACACACATGCCCGGTCGGTCCTCTCCAAAGCCCTTCCCATGCTTGGTTTCGACCAAGCTGAAGAGTGATACTTGCGCACCTCTTCAAAACCCTAATTTCATTAACGGTCGCAGATGAGTGTCTCAAAGATCATCTCATCCGTCCAACTTCACCACTTGGTTATACAACCCTGGTCGAGTTAGTTGGTCGGTGAGGCGTCATTACCCATCACTTTACCACACCATGATGCAGACCGCATAAAATACACACGATACTTCACAAGTATCAACTTCCCGAATAACGTAGTTATTCAATTCAAAGATTACATGCTATCTTTCGTGGATCCACGATCCACACATTCCAGACATCAATCATGTCACAAACTGGGGGGATACATACTGGGGTATTGGTCTGGCGGTTTACAGCGTGCAGCGTGCAACGCGCCATCACAAGAACGTGTTAGGAAGTCATGGACGGTTAGAGATGAATAGGAGAAGTGGGCAAGACTGGTCGTGTGGCACCGACGCACAACTCCACTACTCCATCACTCCACTTCCTCCACTTCCCACGAGAGACGTGAATAAGACTCAGTGACTTGTATAAATAGGTTCTCTGCCCTATTTCCAAACAACGGAGAGAAAAACAACAAGAAAACACCCAGAGCCTGCTTACACCAATCGTAAGCTTGTTCACTTTCCTGTTGCAAGTCATAAGCAAGTCTACACCTTCACAATCTCAACACCTTCTTCGCTTCCCTCCCTAAGATCAACCCCATCTCCTTCACTTTGTGACCGAAACAAGTCTGGAACGGCCATTTCTTGGTTTAGGCCGGACTTGCACAGATTGACCTCTCGAATCTACAAGCACTCACCGCGCAGTGCATTTGTTTAAGGTTTAAATTCATTCCTCATCCACACCACAAATTACCAAATTCTGCAGGAGTAGTTTTCACCCATAAACAATTGGCGACCACAGTGGGAGGTTAATCTCTCGGTTACAAAAAATCGAATTCTCAATTCTTCGATTTTCGTCTCACGATGTATCCTCAACCGGAATCCGCAGGTGGTTCAGATATCATGGGAAGCATAGCTGGAATGTTGGAGGATGTCTTGGCAAATCAAGCCGGTATCACCAGAAGGCAGAGCGAGACGTTTCGCCTTTTGAATGATATAGCAGCACAATTACAAGGAGGGTCGATAGGCATCAACTTAGACAGTGCAAGAAACGTTGAATCCTTAGTCAGGAGTCACACCTTTACAAGTGGAGAAGCAAAAAGAGAACGTAATCGAAAACGAATCAGGAAAGATGGACGACATGGTCCAGACATAGGAAAAGACTTGTCCGGAGTACTGCAATGTCTGCCAGATAAAGAAAGAGAGCCTGCAGCCTATGGAGCCCTGCTAGAGGATTTATATCTCAAAACTCTTGCTGAAGCCCGAAAAACTGTCCAATCCGCGTCGACCTTTCAACCGACTGAAGAAATGCTTGAGGAAGGAGAAATCAATCGGGAAATACCTGAATACAGAGGATGGGAACGTTCAATCCGGTCACTCAGCAGTGACATTACGACACCTTCCACATCCCTTTACCTAGGCAAGCGATCCGCAGATATGATGGCACTCGCAAGTCTTCCAACTTCATCTCCTGTTCCACATCAAAGCCACGGAGAGACATCACAACGCCCACTAACGCAGGAAAAGCCAGACTCAAGGTACCTACATTTCCCCTTCCCAATGAAGAAGATTCTGGAGCTACTGGAGGCGTGGGTGCGAAATGGAGAGGTGGAGCTACCCCCGGTATGGCGTCCGCCTACTGATCAAGAAGTAATGGACTCGAGGTACTGTCATTACCACCGGTTCCTTCATCACCCCACCAGTGAATGCAACGCTTTGAAGCGCGTTGTTCAGGAGAAGCTTGGTTCAGAGAGATAGCTCTGAGAAGTTAGTGCGGAGGATTTTCTTAGAGAGGCTACTCCGGTTTGATACAAGTGAGGCTTCAAAAGCAAGTAAGTTTTACTCAACAATTTTACAAGAAAGATAGTTTAGAATTCACTGGGGACTTAGCATCCCGCACGTGGAGAAAGAGGCTCAGTGATCAAACGCCATGTTTGTTTCCACTCATACCCCCCTTTTACATAACATTTGCAATTTCATGTGATCTTTGCAATCATTCATGACCAAGATGCAAATTTCATTTAACATAATCTCTTTCAAAAAGGTTGTTCACAAAACTATCTCAAAATAAGCCAATTCAATTACCTATTAATTCAAAACCGGAGGTCAAAGAAAATCCTCACTATCACTCAAGAGAGAAAAGCATCTAAAAGAAAAGGCAAGTATATAGCATGAATACTTCAAGGAAAGTCCTTAAGCAACAACTCGTCCTTCTGGGCGAGAGAGACTTTCATCCTTTGAAGCGCGCACTGTTTTCAACTTCAGCTCCTTAGACAACTTCTCAACCTCTTCTTCCCCGGCGAGCAACACGGTCCATTATAGGGACTTCATCCTGTAATTTCTGAAGCTCCTGAATCTTGGAGAACCCTTTGAAGAACCAAGGAGCATTGAAGTTGTACTGCGCAAACACGTCCCGATGGCACCTCCAATCTTCAATCATCTCCTCAGAAACTGTTCGACCAGTCGTGACGCTCATCCCCTGGATAGAAACTAAAGCTTCTTGGACGCGGTTGACCAACGCAAGACGACTTTTGAGCTTAGTGGTGGTAGCAATATGGCCGTGCTTCTCCCATATCAATGTGTACAACTCTTCGAACTGAACCGACACGCTGAATCCACCAACCAACACATGACCTGGATAAGGGACAGTAAAAGGAGGATCGAACAAAGCCCCAGGCTGCATCACCGGTAATTCACCAACCACAGGAGCCTTGTCAGTTGCAGGGGGCCTTTCGGAAGAAGTCACCACAATAGCCATATTCACTGGAACCTGCTCAGGACGGATTTCAAGGGGAGCCGCCTCAATTATTGCAGACGCTACCTTTCTTATACCCCTTCCCAGCATCTACTTCGCTCTGGGTACTAATTTCCATCACGACCCCGTCAACAAGATCACTCAGAGAGGCGGCTTGTCCAACCGAGCTTGCATCATCTCTGTCATGGTCGGGAAAAGGAGCGGTTTCTCCAGACTTCTCAACATGAAGATCAGTACCGCCAGCCTTCTCATTCTGAATATGCGCCAGCCTTGTGAAGACATTCTCTTTCGGAATCCCCTGATTTCAAGCAAGAATTACTCTTAGAAAGATTCACCTTGGAGAAATAAAGGAACCAACGGGAAGAAATTTAAATACCTGCATATTGGAGGAATTGAGGATCACCGAACCACATGCCTGCCTCTTGGATCTCTCTCCTGCTTGGGGACTGCAATCCTCAGCTCTGGTCCGTTTGGCTGGAAGTGGCTTCAACCGGAAATGCTTTTTCAAAGGGTCAGAAGATGGTTCACCACGGAAACCTGTCACAACACTCTCCGAGAATTCCTGAAAAATCAACGATTTACTGCTCCAAAATTCCTTGTACTTATCGGTTACCACCGGGTTTCTCCCAATAGGCCGAAGGGGAAGGCTCACCCGTTCTAAAAACGCGCCAGCATTAAGAATATTCGGGAGAGATTCTTTCGAAACCCTTGGCAAACGAATAAATGGGACACCCTGATCAAATCCCATTTCATGGTCGGATTTTAGTTCGGTTTCAGCAAAACCGAAACCAATACTATCGGTTTCTAAAAATAAACCAAACCAATCCATTAAACCATTGGTTAGGTTTCCAAATGGTTCCAAATAGGTTTCGTTTTCACCAATAATTATGTCAAACCAAGAAAAAAATTCTCCGTTGAATAAAGACGGAGACATATCTCACTCTAAATCTAGATCAAAAGAAGATTTAACTAATGCAGCATCTCTAATGAAAATTTAATCAATGATTTTTTTAATCAATATTCGTTAACCATTGGTTATTGGTTGGTTTCTCTAAATTAAGTTCTCTTTTCTAAACAAAACTTCAACCATTAGTTAATGGTCTCGGTTTGGTTTGGTTCGGTTTCTGGCCATCACCCCTATGGGTACACAACACAACATCGGGACCAAACTTCACCGTCTCAAAGATCGGTACACAACACAACATCAATCGAAGCAATAGCAAAAGTCTTTGGCTGAACAATGGAAGGGTGGACCGGCTCCCATGGACGGAAATCTACAGAAGACACATTGTCAAATGTGTCCACAAGTCTCGCACCAGCTCTGGGACGCCTCTTATTCCAGCGAAGTATTCTCGAGCCACCATACAAGTTGGTGAGCAAATTTGCGAGGGTAGGAGCGTAGCTTTTGAAGTGTTCCCATAAGAATGCCTGAAGAAAAGCGAAGTGAACGTGCGATTACACCTTCTTGTACCCGTTAGAAACATGCATGTCCATTGCTAAGGCGTCCAGATGAGAATACAGTGATCCAAGGAACAATGAGCCCAGAGGAAGAACTTCACCCTTCGCCAGCCTTATAGCAATCTTAACAAGGTCACTTCTAATGGTCTTCTTTCCCGGAACCATCATCGAATACATCTCTCGGATAACCATAAAGACAGAACGCAATCACGCCGAGCTCATTTTCCAACTCTTGATTCAGCTCTGGGTCTGCGCAGGAGACCACTCCGACACCCACCAGGTGTAAAAGCACCTCGTATCTTTTTTCTCCTGCTTGTCCAGACTATCGAATTCTGCCACTTTTCGAAGTATAGCACCATAGTTACTTTTTTCCGTATCAGAGAGCTCGTAAGAAAGACTTCCAGCAACAGGCAGGTTCATTAATGCAGCTACACTCTCCAGAGTAATAGTCATTTCTCCCCATCTAGATATGGCTGTATGAGTAGAAATGCGCCACCGAGAAATGATGGTAATCAAACCCGCCATGTCTTTCTTAATTTCAAGAGTAGCAGATGCCATGACCGCATTGAGAATTTGCGCTTTGGTCAAATTATCCTTAATGCCCTTATTACTCAACATACGTCTCATCCATCCTTCATAAGAACCCAGTGGAGTATGGAAAATCTTGAAGTCAATAGGAGAAGGCGGATATTCGTTTCTCTGGAGACAAAATCTCACCACAAGTGCTGAAGAAGAGAATGAATCAGCTTCCATATTTTCTGAATCGGAAAGCAAGACTATCTTATGAGAAGGATGTTTCCTAATGTTTGGAAAAGGCGAGGTGAACAACTCATCATCAATGTTCGGCATATCTTTGAAGCTGTCAACACTTCCTGACTTGGCACCAACATTATCTTCAGAAGACATCTCAACAGGGATTCTTTTCTTCCAAAATGAAATAAAAGACAGGAGTTAGAACTTGTATGAAAGTACATGAGAGATGTAGTCACACACGGCAAGACACAACTCACATCGGATCACACAAAACATGTCCAAACACCGGCTCAAATTCGGTATGGATTTCAAGACTGGTATTAGTTTTCAAGTCTGGTACAAGTTTCAGTCTGGTATTGGTTTCAAGTCAGGTACAAGTTTCAGTCCGGTATTGGTTTCAAGTCCGGTACAAGTTTCAGTCTGGTATTGGTTTCAAGTCCGGTACAAGTTTCAGTCTGGTATTGGTTTCAAGTCCGGTACAAATATCAAGTCTTTCATTGGTTTCAAGTCCGGTACAAGTTTCAAGTTCGGTGTAAATTTCAGTCAAGCATATGTGAGTAAGACCCACGTTCCGGCATACACGGCGGGCCCGCATTCATTCATCCGCATGCATCATAACACGGTTTTCTTTATTCATGGGAATCGTGTCTACGGGATTCAAGCCAAAATGTGGAAAGAAGCAAAAACAACATGGATTCACGGGTTGTTTTACTAAGCAATTCTAGAAAATATTGACGTATCAACCTTGGTGGAAAAAACTAAGCATATACATGTCTTATAAAAGGTGTTTACCTAACAAACTAGGGTTTTACCTTTGAAAAAAAAAAGGGGGGGAGCGAAACTTACCTTGGACGGACGGCGGCAGCAAATCCAGCAACGGCAACGGCAACGGCGGCATCGGTCGGGGCGGCAGCAAGGTCACGACGGGAGCTGCTTCACAATAAAAATAAAAAAAAATCGTGAGAAAAAAGCAAAGAGGTTGGTCTCTTTTATAGACAAAAATTAGAATAATCCCAATAGAACAAGGATACCTCTTTTGTTTGGATTCCTCTTTTGATTCAAATACCCAAAGAAGGAAACCGGTCCCACCAAAGGATTCCATACAAGCATGACGGCGTGGGCAACTAGCGGTCGGCCAACACTCTTCCGGGTAAACTCCTTTTATCCTGTCTTTCTCACATATGTATGTCACCATCTCATGCCTACCCCACAATAGTGTAACCATTATGTGTTAGGCAGGGGACTTAATGTTGATGGTGGATTTTCGTTTAAGGTTAAATTTGTAAAAACCGGAAAAATTATGCGGCGACATCTTGTAAAAGATAAAGCCATTAATAAGTGTTGGATACTCCTCACTTAATTCACCAAGAATGGAGCATGTGGCAACAATCCCATTCTCGCGAAATACATGAAATTCCTCCAGTTGGAGCATGTGGCAACAATCCCATCCTGTGAATTTCATATCGGCCTTTGTATTTCCGGTACTCATTATCGGTGTGGCATGACGATCGCATGTTACTCTGTAAGAGTAACATGAACCTCCAAGCACTATAATGAAACCATGTACGAAATACCCGTACAGGCTGACTCTCGGTGTGTTATACTAGCCCGATTGAGCCCCTCTCGGTGTGTTATACTAGCCCGATTGAGCATCCGGATTGACCGTATCAGTCCGGATATGATCGCAGTCATCCAACTCCATAAGCATGATTGGATGACCCAGATCAATTCCATCACCCCCAAGCAGGTATGGAATATCCACTGCCGAACCAATGCGGAACCCGCACGATCGGCCATTGTCCTAGCTTGCCAAAAAACGTTCATACCAAGCATTATGGACGGAAAACCCTAAATTAGGGTTTGCGGCATATTACATGTGTCGCAAAACAGTCTCAACCATCCATCTTCGCAGGTATAGATGGAGGGTGTAGATGTAGATTCAAAGGGCCCAGAGCATGTCAACACGATCACCGTGGGCCCGCCTACACACTTGACCAATCGGTCAAGACCAACCATGTTTGGTCGACAAAATCGTCGCCCAAACAAGAGAAGACGTGCGGCTTTGAAACCCAAAATTAGGGTTTTGAGCATCACGAGCGTCCATCTTCTCCGGCATAAATGGAGGGTCCGAGATTAGATTAAACAGGTCTGGTCATACCAGCATGACCACCGTGGGACCCTCTATCTCCTCACGCGGTCAGCCAAGGCATACCATGCATGGTTATCCCAAACCGCCCGCCCAAACATGCGTGGTTACATTTCCCAAACGCAACCGATCTCGACCACTCAACTTCACCGGACGATTTGAGTGGCTTAGATCACGTTTTCATGGGATAGTCAGGTATAGGTGTGAACACCAGCCTACCACCTTCACGCCAAACCAATCGACCAAGACCGACCAAGTTAGGTCGTCTTGGAACGCGCACCGAAAAATAGCATGGTGTGCGGCTTTTTGCGGCACCAAATTCCTATCACAAAATTGATCTCCACCACTCCTCTTTGCCGGTCAAATTGAGTGGCCTAGATCGCACCTTCATGGGACAAAGTGAGGTATGGACGTGTACACCGGCATGTTGTCTACACACATGCCCTCGGTCCTCTCCAAAGCCCTTCCCATGCTTGGTTTCGACCAAGGCAAGAGTGATACTTGCGCACCTCTTCAAAACCCTAATTTCATTAACGGTCGCGAGATGAGTGTCTCAAAGATCATCTCATCCGTCCAACTTCACCAGCTTGGTTATACAACCACTGGTCGGGAGTTAGTTGGTCGGTGAGGCGTCATTACCCATCACTTTACCACACCATGATGCGATACACATAAAATACACACGATACTTCACAAGTATCAACTTCCCGAATAACGTAGTTATTCAATTCAAAGATTACATGCTATCTTTTGTGGATCCACGATCCACACATTCCACAACGTCAATCATGTCACAAACTGGGGGGATACATACTGGGGTATTGGTCTGGCGGTTTACAGCGTGCAGCGTGCAACGCGCCATCACAAGAACGTGTTAGGAAGTCATGGACGGTTAGAGATGAACAGGAGAAGTGGGCAAGACTGGTCGTGTGGCACCGACACACAACTCCACTACTCCATCACTCCACTTCCTCCACTTCCCACGAGAGACGTGAATAAGACTCAGTGACTTGTATAAATAGGTTCTCCGCCCTATTTCCAAACAACAGAGAGAAAAACAGAGAAAAACTACAAGAAAACACCCAGAGCCTTCTTACACCAATCGTAAGCTTGTTCACTTTCCTGTTGCAAGTCATAAGCAAGTCTACACCTTCACAATCTCAACACCTTCTTCGCTTCCCTCCCTAAGATCAACCCCATCTCCTTCACTTTGTGACCGAAACAAGTCTGGAACGGCCATTTCTTGGTTTAGGCCGGACTTGCACAGATTGACCTCTCAAATCTACAAGCACTCACCGCGCAGTGCATTTGTTTAAGGTTTAAATTCATTCCTCATCCACACCACAAATTACCAAATTCTGCAGGAGTAGTTTTCACCCATAAATACCTATTTATCGAGACACACATATGAAGTTCAATAACGCGCCCCAGATAAACCCAGTTGTCTTGATAGATACCTTAGATGAGAATGTGCTCCTTCTATTCATTTTTCTGAACCAGTGCAGTTGTCTGATATTGGTGTTAGCTATATTTGGTCTTATGGACCCACAACTATTTCGGCTATTGGTGTATGAGTTTGGAAGGTGAATATCCTTTTTGTGGTATTTGATGTCTGGCTGAAGACTTTAAACTTAGCACTCCTTGGGAGGTATCCTTGCTCATGCAACACGGTAATATTTTTCCTCATTTCCTTCTAGTGGTAACGGTTTCTCCTTGTTCATGTTTTTAATTTCATCTTTAGAATATTGAGGACAATGTTAGATTTAAGTTTGGGGATATGGGAGAAACTTTTTAGTTGCAATAAATAAACACCGGAACCTAGAAATTTATGTTTATTAAGGTCGGCACTAACCAATCTAAGTGGATGGAAGTATCTTGGTTGTAGGAGTTGAGGAACCAATCTGATTAGATGGAAACATCTAAAGAGTCTATTCATAAAAGCACAGAGCTCAGGTGTTAGAAAAGAAAACATGGTAGTTTCGCCATATCCTTGTGATGGAAACATCGAAAGAATCCTGATCACTTCTTTTTTCTTTTTGTTCTTACCATTGCTAGGGTGAAATAGAGTGACTGGGATACCAAAAAAAAAAAAATACTAGACCAGTGGTAGGCTCTTAAAAGATGTTTTCCTACGTGTAATACTGCAAGTGCACAGCGCCTGTTGGAGGCGTGGCAAGTACATGTCGATCCACAGGGAAATGGGGTGTTGTGTAGTTGATCTAAGGCTTACTATAACTGATTTCTAGAGAGGTAACACAGTTGTAATTGGTTTTGGTGTCGATGCGACTGAGTTGTTGTTGTGACTCTAAACTAAGGCAACAAATGAGATTGTGAACATAATTGAAGAGCACTAGGGCAGTGAATCCACCACCTGATCCTATGCTAAGGAAATTCCTAGTCAAATTATATTCTTGATTCATTCCAGGGAAGAATACCATGGAGAATGTATTGGCTACTCTCACTAATTCCTCCCTAGTATTAAGTGTCTTCTTACAGTACACCTAATCACTGAGTAATTCACTCAAGCAGCTGATTCACTCTACACTGGAAGATATATTAACTACTATCACTAACTCCCCCTAGTATTAGGTGTCTTCTTACAAGACACCTAATCACAGGTTAATTCATTCAAGCAGTTAATTCAATCTTCCTAAACCATTGAAGCACAACAAGAACAATAAAAATATATAAACTGACTTAGCATGCAATCAAGGGTTTCATCTCAACCCCAGTTATTGAATTAAAACATGATTAAAACAAGTAAAACACAGATTAAACTAAAGTTGGTGCTCTGGCTAATCCAGGCATGAGTTCAAACATCTTCACCTCAACTCTATTTATACATGCAAACCCTCTCCTCTCTTCTAACACTCAAACTCGAGATTAAAAGAAAACCCACTCACCAAACACCTCTGAATTGTGCTTTCCTCTTCTGACTCGTCACTGACTCCATTGATGTGATGTTAGAGAAAACCCTAGCTCTAATTATCTCTAACCTAGCTTCTATGGTATGGAGAAGCTATGATGGAGATTACTAGAGATAGAGAGGCGGAGCAGGTGCTGATGGAGTTGTTGGTCTTTGGTGTCGATGGTAAGGAGATGGGGATGGTGGTCTCGAGAATCGGTATGGGTGAAGGAGGTGGAAGAGAATGGGTTTCTCTGATTTTGTGTCGGGGAGAAGAAAGAGAAGATGAAGTGAGAAATGGGTTTGGTCGAATGGGTATAGGTATTGATGGTTTCGTTGTGGAGCGGGAGCAGCAAGGATTTGATGTGTAGGGTGGAGCGAGCGTTGGATCTAGGAGAACCCGATGCGTGGGATGATGCGGCCGTAGGATGAAAATGGATCAAATCTCAACGGCTCAGAGTGAACGGGCTTGGATCCGGATCGTGGGTCGGGTCTGGGCTAGCTCAAGTCCATGTCTCGTAAATGGGTTGCTACTTGTTGGGTTGCAACTGATGCGTGCGCGGGCTTTGGCTTTCTGCTCCATAGACGCTTGCCTCCAATTTTCTGCTCTTTTGGCTCCTCAATTTCTCCGAGTTTTATTTACTACCTAAAAACACAAAATTAATTAGTACAAATATTTATTCTTGAAAACAAAGAAAATACAGAATCTGGGATAATATCTGATTTCTGAGCACAAAAGATGGGTTAAATGCCAATAAAAAGGTGTATAAATATGCAATATTTGGCACTCATCAAATACCCCCAAACCTGAATTTTACTTGTCCTCAAGTGAAACAGAAATTAAGAAATCCTAACTATACCACCATCACGGGTCTCTCGAATGCATTTAGCGTATGCACTAAGCCTTTAAACCCCTAGGTGTCCCTAGTGGACGAGTTGTAGTCTCGTGAGGGTTTACCAGAGGTGTACCCACAAAACCTTCTCCAACTTCGAGTGTAAAAGAGTCTCAAGCATCCAAGGAGCTATGAGGACATAGAGTTTCGCATGCTAGTAACACGAAGTTAGAACTATCAAAGAACGCATTCTCATCCTTAAGTGTTGAGCGAGAAATAACCATACCATATGAAAGAATTCGGATTCGATTGTGATCATAAGCCTCGACTTCTGCCTTACCATTAGGGTTTTATGATAATTGCACTCAAAAAGATCGCTTTTTTAGTCTCTCATGTGTGCGGGCGGAATAAAGAGATAAATCCCGCACACGTTGTAGATAAGAAAGATAACCTTCCGAAATAATTTCTGGAGACTCCACAGAAGTGTGGACAAAAAGAATCTTTTCTGATGATCTCTAAGAAAGGAAATCAACCATTAGCAAGGATGGGAGTACTCACTTACTTTCTCACCCGATCGGCAATTAATATCACTCTCTCAGCATTCATAGAAACGTCTTCAATCTTCGGTCTTCGGTCTTCAATTGTTGATGACGAACTTCTGAACTTCACAAAAACTTGACAAACATTTTTTTTTTTTTTTTTTTGATATAAAAGACTAAAAACTCTATATGCAAATGCACCCCCAAACCTAAATCAAACATTGTCCTCAATGTTTCAACAGATAATAAACAGTCACATACCATGAGAACTATGCTGATAAGAAAAGGGAAGAGATTACCGGATGTCGGCGGGAGCAAGGTTAGAGATTCATTAGTCAAGGCTAGAATCCAACATTCTCAGCTGAGATCATATCGGATTAGCACAATAAAAAGAAGACTCAACCGAATCAAGATAGAAAATTTAACAAGTCCTACTGGATTATATACAATGAAAATTCACCATACACCAACAATCTAAAGAGTTGAGGATCAACCCAAAAGAAGATATGCAGAGACATCAACAGCCTTACACAAATATAACATGAGAGCGCAAATAAGACTGTATATATGAACGATTTTCCCCCAAACCTAAACTTGTCAACAGATGTGTTTTTGAGCACAAAATCTTGCAAATTCAAAGGTACATCATGCACAAGGTCTAATTCAAAATGAGTTTTGCTAAGAACAGGCAGACATACACATTCCAACTGTGGCTCCCTAAAGGTGTTATACTTTGATGCAAAATAGTCCGAGAGGACTTGGGAAGCACAAAGCTCTAGGCCTAAATTAGGAATTCTCAGAAAAGTTGGTTTTGCAATTTTGTTACAAGTTAAACCTAGGTTGGGTGGAAATCTAACAGACTGTGACATTGGCATGATGTTGGGCATGTCTAAGTTGTTCACATGTGTGAGCTCAAGAGTAACAGTATCACTCACAACAATATCTCCCAAATCATCTACAAGTGTTGTGACATGCTCATGTTCATAAAATATTTCTACAAGCCCTAGTCCATAATTATCATCTTTAGGGAGATCACAAGAAACTTCACATTGTGACCTAGGCTGAGAATTAGACAAATCATGTTCACTTGCATAAAACAGTTCATCAATCTCCATGTCATAATCATCATTACTCAAAATTTCATTCTCATGCATAAGATAATTGGTGCCAAAACTCTCAGCATTCCCCAAGTCACAACCAGGTGGTATAGCATGCTCATTTTCAGTGAACAATTGCACAGACTCCAATTCAGCAGCACAAGTATGAATATTAGAAGAAACATCATTCATAGGGTTCACAGAAGAGAAACTTAATGTCTCTAAACCTAAAGATTCCACTATATTTTCAAAGTACACATGCTCTTCATATTCATCATCATCATCATCATAACAAAAATGCATTTCCCTATTCAAAGTTGTAGCATTTCTAGTGCACTCATTTATCTCTTGATTAGGATTATGTTCAAAGTGTCGATTGCATGAGTAGGAGTAGAAACACTATTTTCAAGATTTACTTTATTAGGGACAATAATCATCCTATCATGAAATTCCTTCCATTCTTCTCTCGTAAATGAATCAGGTTCATCCTTAAGAACAAGTGAAGTCTGTTCAATTGAAGGAGAGTCTTCACTAGTGGGTATGCATGCCTCATATGGATATTCATCATATGGTTGTGCACGTGGTTCACTACACAAGGGAAACTCGGACATGTTGCTAGATGGATGATCATGCAATGCATTCAATTCAAACCTAGCATTGTTTTGCTCTATGAGCATGAGGTTTTCTTCCACCGAGTGCATATACGAGGTCGGGGAGTATAAATTTGTTCAACTCCCCACTTTGTGGTGAATGATACATCCGTGCAAAATGATTAGGGTACATGCATTCAAGGTCAGGGCCCTGAGATGGCTCATAATACTCCCTAAAATCATTATGGGTTGTGGGATGTTCATATTGTGAAGCATGCCCATAAGCAAGATCTCTAATGGATTTGTTTTCATCCCCAGTTGCAGACCAAAATCCTGACATGATCTAGCAACTTAATTTGAACTCAAAAAGAAGCAACCATAGCTTAGCACACATCAAATCATATCAACACAGAGAAGGAAAGATGATACAAGAAAATGGCACCCAATTTTTAGAATTAAGCACACAGAGTCTTTGGGTGTTGCTTTGCAAATGTGCAGCCCAAGTTATGCAAAGCCCGGGTTATAAGCGGCCAGCAGTTGCACAGCTTAGTTGTTATGCAAAGCCCAGTGCACAGTGGGCTTTAGTTTGGTTTAAGTGGGCTTCAGTTTGGCTTATGTGGGCTTCAAGTTTGTGCAGAGCCCAGTGAGACACAATTCACACAACAAAATTGACACCTGATTCTAAGCACGGAGGAGTGCTTCTTGTCTGTGTTTTAAGAAAGACACAAAGATCGCTTATGCACACCAGTTAGCGCGGGAGAAAGGTGCACAGGGTAGATGATTATGCTTACTCAAGTTACTCAAACCTCATTCAAATGCCACAAAATCACACACACAATAGTGATACCAGTTCAGAGATGCAACAGAAGAACAACTCTTAGCAATTTATAACAAATTCAGCAGGGTACTGAGTGTCATCTGGTTCAGTTGACCTCAATTCTCAGATGGCATGCGCAGGAATTTCAGGGCAGATGGGTTAACCAGGACTCACAATAGATTTGCAGGCTTAGCATTCAACAAGTGAAAATGACATCGAGCTTGGCAGATGATAGCTCACACAAGATTTCAAACAAAGTCAAGCATGCACAAGGTTACAGGGTCACACAGATTACAGCAGATGCAGGGGTCTTGGTGATCACAGGTAAATCTCAAAGGTTAACAGGGTAGCTAGTTTAACACTCTCATGCAGTAAGGATAACTCATCAGTGTGGCTAGTCTATCAGTTAATCAATCAGATTTTGTACAGCCAATACAATCTCAGTTCCCCAAAGCAACTCTCTCATGTCATAGGATTATGCTTGTGCACACAGATTCAAGGATGTGTTACTGCTCATCCAAGACACAAATGCATACGCATAGAACTGATGCTTATAAACAATGATGACCCTCAATCCCCGGCAGCGGCGCCAAAAACTTGGTAGGCTCTTAAAAGATATTTTCCTACGTGTAATACTGCAAGTACACAGCGCCTGTTGGAGGCGTGGCAAGTACAGGTCGATCCACAGGGAAATGGGGTGTTGTGTAGTTGATCTAAGGCTTACTATAACTGATTTCTAGAGAGGTAACACAGTTGTAATTGGTTTTGGTGTCGATGCGACTGAGTTGTTGTTGTGACTCTAAACTAAGGCAACAAATGAGATTGTGAACGTAATTGAAGAGCACTAGGGCGGTGAATCCACCACCTGATCCTATGCTAAGGAAATTCCTAGTCAAATTATATTCTTGATTCATTCCAGGGAAGAATACCATGGAGAATGTATTGGCTACTCTCACTAATTCCTCCCTAGTATTAAGTGTCTTCTTACAGTACACCTAATCACTGAGTAATTCACTCAAGCAGCTGATTCACTCTACACTGGAAGATATATTAACTACTATCACTAACTCCCCCTAGTATTAGGTGTCTTCTTACAGTACACCTAATCACAGGTTAATTCATTCAAGCAGTTAATTCAATCTTCCTAAACCATTGAAGCACAACAAGAACATTAAAAATATAGAAACTGACTTAGCATGCAATCAAGGGTTTCATCTCAACCCCAGTTATTGAATTAAAACATGATTAAAACAAGTAAAACACAGATTAAACTAAAGTTGGTGCTCTGGCTAATCCAGGCATGAGTTCAAACATCTTCACCTCAACTCTATTTATAGATGCAAACCCTATCCTCTCTTCTAACACTCAAACTCGAGATTAAAAGCAAACCCACTCACCAAACACCTCTGAATTGTGCTTTCCTCTTCTGACTCGTCACTGACTCCATTGATGTGATGTTAGAGAAAACCCTAGCTCTAATTATCTCTAACCTAGCTTCTATGGTATGGAGAAGCTATGATGGAGATTACTAGAGATAGAGAGGCGGAGCAGGTGCTGATGGAGTTGTTGGTGCTGGTGTCAGTGGTAAGGAGATGGGGATGGTGGTCTGCAACTGGTATGGGTGAAGGAGGTGGAAGAGAATGGGTTTCTCTGATTTTGTGTCGGGGAGAAGAAAGAGAAGGTGAAGTGAGAAATGGGTTTGGTCGAATGGGTATAGGTATTGATGGTTTCGTTGTGGAGCGGGAGCAGCAAGGATTTGATGTGTAGGGTGGAGCGAGCGTTGGATCTAGGAGAACCCGATGCGTGGGATGATGCGGCCGTAGGATGAAAATGGATCAAATCTCAACGGCTCAGAGTGAACGGGCTTGGATCCGGATCGTGGGTCGGGTCTGGGCTAGCTCAAGTCCATGTCTCGTAAATGGGTTGCTACTTGTTGGGTTGCAACTGATGCGTGCGCGGGCTTTGGCTTTCTGCTCCATAGACGCTTGCCTCCAATTTTCTGCTCTTTTGGCTCCTCAATTTCTCCGAGTTTTATTTACTACCTAAAAACACAAAATTAATTAGTACAAATATTTATTCTTGAAAACAAAGAAAATACAGAATCTGGGATAATATCTGATTTCTGAGCACAAAAGATGGGTTAAATGCCAATAAAAAGGTGTATAAATATGCAATATTTGGCACTCATCAACCAGACCATTAGACCAACCGGAATAAATACAATAAAGTCGACCACTGGTACCCTTGTATATGCCAGCTGAGTTGACCTTTAGGATTATCGACCACTGGTTCCCTTGTATATGCCAGTGTGTTGATATTAGTCCAGACCAGTATCTCAGCCCATTAGGATAGGTTCACCTTAGTCAACATCATCCACGTTTTTCTCTACATCCATCTTCTTAATCTATCCATGTGATTGGTTGACTCCGGTTTATGATGTCCAGAAACTATCTGAGTAGAGCTCTGTCACTTTATATGAATTTTAGTATGCTTGAGTGCAAACTCGTGTACAGCAATTGGAATTTCGCATCAGGGTACTTCCTCCTGTAGTCAATAAGTATGCCAACCAAGGAGATTCTTTAGTGCCTTCCACGGTACTGCGTAGATAGCTAGGGTCTGGAGTAATGGTTTTGTGGGTACACCTCTGGTAAACCCTCCCGAGATTAACTCGGTCACTGGGGCCACCTAGTGAGTTAGAATTTTATTTTTTATTAGTTTTGCTCGAGGACTAGCAAATAATAAGTTTGGGGGTATTTGATAGACGCATTTATGTGTCTAATTTGTCCTCAATGTTTCGTATTGTTAGTACTCGTTTTTTGTCCTTATTATGGTGTTTTGTGTGTTTGTAGGTATTTTTTGGAAATAAAGATTGTTGGAAAATTCGGCTCGAAAAGTTGCTCGGAACACCCCCCGGAGGACATTTGCTATTCGAACTCCCACTTTGGATAAGGGGTAACCCAATTGCTAAAGGGCAACCCATTGATATTCGCACCCCACAGCTGGTTAGGGGGACACCATCTTCACCATTTTGAATTTTGAGAATTGGCGGGAAAAAGCTTGGTCACTAATGGCAGAACTAGGGTTGCGATTTTGAAGTTGTTCCCGTGAGACTAAATGGCTGTGATTGTTTGGGTAGCTACCTTTGGGCCTAACAGGGCTGGTATAGGCCTTTTGTTCGACTAGTTTTGGCTGGATAATCCTAGAGAAGAAATCAGAGCAACACGTTCACCGAAAGAGTTTTTCACGGGATTACAGCGTGATTTGACGTGTGTTGCTCGTGTTTGGCCACTGCAAAAGCGTGTAGGAGTTAAATAAGGAAGATTCAGCACTCATTGACAGCGTGAGAAGAGAAGAAAGGGAAGAAAATATTCCCGAGAAGATATTCTTTACGGTCGATTGATGGGAGAATTATCTGCATTTATTACGTGATATTTCAATGCTGTTGGGTTATAAATAGAGGATGGTATAGCAGTGAGGAGTTACGGAGAGATTAGGGAGAATTTAGAACATCACAGAGTCGAGAAAATCAAGTGGCAGGATACACCATTTTCTGCTGTTGTTGAAGAACACGAAGAACAAAAGATTACCAGAGGCAGTCGTTCATTGCTGAAGAACATAAGACGAACAAGGAGCAGCCGTGTTTGCTACAGTGACAATGGCAGTTCATTCATATCGTACTTTGTAACAGTTCGGTTTGTAACAAATACAATTGTTACAAACCCGGTATTTAATAGTTTTTCTCCATTTCATCATTTGTACACCTCCTTTGAGCAATAAAAATGAATTTTGAGCGTGTTTCCAACATGATGATGAGCTAATTCTCCCACAACCAAGGCAGTGAGGAAGCTATTTACGCATGAATAATTGGTAACTATTTTATTTTCTCTAATTTATAATTAATAATTCACTCAATCACTGCTTTTGCAGAGTATTTAATTGTTTGCATAATTTTCTTCATTAGTTGTGATTCAATTAGATAGGTTATGCTTTGTATTAAGATAATCTATGCTTAGGGGATACAATTAATTTTTGAGAATTTGCCTGATTATTTGTGAATTAAGAAATAAGGGACTTAAAAGATAATTAGAGTTTTGGCTTATTTACCATAATTTATTCATGTGTAATAGTGGAATCAGTGTCTTGGTTATTCCTAATATCTTGAAATCAAATTTTGAGTTAAGTTTTCTTTATTTTTAAGTTTTATAAGTCTAAAATCTATTGCTTTCACAAGTCTCAACGAACTATTTACTACAACTCAATTGAAAATCACATCACCGCTCATGACTTATTTATGTTCTTGGTAAAACTATTCACAAGGCCTAACTTTTGTATTGGTATGAATTTTATTAGTGAAACCGATCTTAAGTAATCACCTGAGATGATATGATCGATTTAGTGTTATTGGTATGACCAACTCTAGGCAAAGGGGAACCGATCCTATGAAGAGGTGCAACCGATCACAAGAGGGGAATCGATCCTTGTAAGAGGTGCAACACGTTTTTAGTAGATGGGGGAACCGATCCTATGGACATGTGCAGCAAATACAAGTAGTTACCATAAGTATGTGGGGAACCGATCATAGTACCTATGTTTGTGGGTTAAAACCGTTTCTGCTGATTTTGGTAATTTCGGGTGTGTGGATGAGAAACGAAGCTAAACCCTAAACAATGCACTGCATGGGAGTACTTTTGATTCGAGAGATCAATCTGTACAATCCTGGCCTAAACCAAAAAATGGTCATTCCAGGCTTGCTTCGGTCACAAAGTGAAGGAGAAGGGTTGGTCTTAGGGAGGGAAGCTAAGAGAGTGTTGAGACCAGAATCGTTGATTCTGATGGTGTGGTTGTTTATGACTTGTATCTGAAAGTAGAACTGGTTAGCAGAATGGAAAGCTACCAGGTGATTTCTAGATATTGTGTTGTTGCCGACCAAAACTTGTTGTTTGGTGGAAATAGGTGAAGCCTATTTATACAAGTCATATTAAAACGTACCCTGGTCTCGTAGGAACTGGAAAAGATTGAGTGGTGGAAGAATGGAGTTACGTATAACCGCTTCTATGATGAAGGAAGTGGATCCGTTTACACCCGTTACTTCTTGCCGCCATTAATTGTCTTACTTCATGACACTTTCCTATAACGGGCGTATTGCACGCCGCATGCTGTAAACCGCCAGACCAATACCCTGATGAGTATCCCCCAGTTTGTGACATATTTGATGTCTCGAGTGTTTTCGTGGAAAACATGTAGCATTTTTCTATGTGTGGCAAGTTAAAATAAAGAGGCTTGCCGTAGAAAAATAACATGTAATGCTATTAAGCTCGTCTTGGCCGGTCGCCTAAAACTTGCCACAAGTCTGTTAGTTCGGTGGCGAACTTGGATGGCTGAGATTGCATCTCATGAGGAAGGGTAGCCGTTGATTATGGCCACATTCTGTTGGCACCTGTTAATGGCATAACCGCGGCGTAGTGGCATGCGCCTACGGCATGGTGGCATAGCCACGTCTGTGGCATTGTGGCATGGCCACGCCTGTGGCTTGGCGGCATGGCCAAGGCTAGGATTTGGCACCGTGGCCAAAGTTAGGGCTTGGAGACATGGCCAAGGCTAGGATTTGGCGTCGTGGCCAAAGTTAGGGCTTGGCGGCGTGGCCAAGGCTAGGATTTGGCGTCGTGGCCAAAGTTAGGGCTTGCGGCGTGGCCAAGGCTAGGATTTGGCGCCGTGGCCAAAGTTAGGGCTTGTCGGCGTGGCCAAGGCTAGGATTTGGCGTCGTGGCCAAAGTTAGGGCTTGGAGGCGTGGCCAAGGCTAGGATTTGGCGCCGTGGCCAAAGTTAGGGCTTGGCGGCATGGCCAAGGCTAAAGTGGCTCGTGGCATGTTGTGGACTATGACCAAAAATTAGGGTTTCGGCTAAAAAGTCTTTGTTTCGATCACGAAATCCTAATTGGAGTCCGTTATGGCATTGGCCACGAATAGAAAGTGGATTAGCACGTAGTGGTGTCATTTGTGGCATATTGGCATGTTACTGCGGCAGAGTGGCATGTTGGCATGTTACTGCGGCAGAGTGGCATGTTGGTATGTCGATTAATATGTTGTCGCGGCAGGGCGCGTTTGGCTTGCCAGTTAGTATGGTGGCGCAGCAGGGTGCGTTTGGCCTTTAATGTATGGTGGCGAGTTTAGAGCGACTTGATTGGTCAAGAAAAGGGGCCGGCCAAACATAAGGCGCGACCGCACCTCTAGCGCTCGTGGCGCATTTTAAAGTGACATGATTGGTCGGTAGGAATGAGAGGGGCCGGCCAAGCATGGGTGTGGCTACACTTCTGGTGTGAGTGTGACGGCTTTAGAGCGACCTGATTGGTCGATGGAAACTGGGGCCGACAGGTATGGGCCCATCCACAACTCGTGGGAGTGTGGCAGGTTTAAAGCGACCTGATTGGTCTACGAAGGAGTAAGGGCCGGTTAGGTAGCATGGGGCGTGGCCAAGTGGCGCCGGTTATCCTATGGCATGGCCACGCTCCCCTCATTGTTGCTCCTACTCCGCAGTTCTGTTTATTCTTTGCTTTCTGACTGAGTATTTTGTGCAAGGGCCTTAACCTTGGTACTTGGAGGTCCGTGCTACTCTACTGCGAGTGAACAAAAATCCGTCATGCCATACCAATATTAACGGTTCTACCATGGAACATAAGCACAAAAAAGTACTCAGCTGGCTCAGGCATTTGTGAGTAATGCAGCTAGGAGATTATACACTCATTAGGTTCTATACTAGTGAACAGTTCATCCAAGAGCTTGAGTTTCGATATAATACGAAGAGAGACATAGGTACTCGTCAGATTTTGATATATTCTCCAAATTCCCTGCGGAATATAGACATATCAATGTCTACTACATCTGATGTCGGGTCAGGTAGATAGACTTTTACAAATTTAGCCCTGAGCTAAAAACCACCATCAATATTAAGTCCCCTGCTTAGCTCGTAACAGTGGCATTGTTGCGGGGTAAGCATGAGATGGTGACAGACAAGGATAAAAATCAAAAGTGCAAGTCATGAAGAGATTGCCAGGGAGAATTTGGCTAACCTTTGGCAGGAGGTATGAGGAATTCGTGATCCTTGTATTGGTGACTTTGCGTAACTCCGGCTTGGCCATAGGGTGCTGGGCAGAGATGGCGCTGCAACTTGGTCCGCGGATCGGTGGATGGCGCTAGTTGGCTAGGTCACAGAACGTATGGAGATGGCACTTGGCTTCAGTCCATGGAATGGTGGAAACTGGCTTTAGTCCATGGAATGGTGTAAACTGGCTTCAGTCCATGGAATAGTGGAAACTGGCTTCAGTCCGTGAAATGGTGGAAACTGGCTTCAGTCCATGGGATGGTGGAAACTGGCTTCAGTCCATGGAATGGTGGAAAGTGGCTTCAGTCCATGGGATGGTGGAAATTGGCTTCAGCCCGTGGAATGGTGACAATATGGCGCTGGAACTTCGGCTACCAAACGGTGATGAAGGCGCTAGAACTTCGGCTACCAAATGGTGATGGTGGCGCTGGAACTTTGGCTACCAAATGGTGATGGTGGCGCTGATGGCTTCAGTTCGTGGAACGGTGGAAATGGCACTTGCAAGGATTGCTGGTTGGATCACGGAATGCTAGAGCGTTGGTGCTAACTTAACCATAGAGTGTTGGAGCCATGGAGAATTGGCTTGACCACGAAGTGCAGGAGCCATGGAGAGTTGGCTTGACCACAGAGTGCTAGAGCCATGGAGAATTGGCTTGACCACAGAGTGTTGGAACCATGGAGAGTTGGCTTGACCACGGAGTGCTGGAGCCATGGAGCGTTGTAGGTTGAGCGACTGGTGTTCCTCGTGCTGGCGCGCTGCTGGTTCGGTCATGGAGCAGAGATATTGGCACACTACTTGTTCATCTATGGAGCATGAGTGTGGTGCGCCTAGTTATCTATTCCCGTTCATGGAGCAATAAGGAATCCTTATTCTGTTCAAACTATAGAAACTGCGTTCGTATGAAAAGGGGTATCGACCCTCTTCTGTTTTTGTTGTTTACCCGGCTCCGTGCTTTTATCTGCAGCATCTGGCTCCTCTTCGTCATTAGTTAACGGTGGTAGAGCGAGCATTAATGGCAATCAAAGCAATCTCCAATAGTTATAATCAACAGCAAGGCAAGCCAGGAGAACTCAAGGTAGGTACTCTCGCATGTATCCACCCAACAGTACCATCGATCTTCTCCAGAATGTGTAATAAGGTTCTGACTCCAGAAGAATGAGTATCTGACCTCTCCAGTAGATTTCAAAATTTACCAAACTCCATTGCACTCTTGGGATGGATGGATGAAATATATGCTCGGCAATGATCATGTCAAGGCTAATCTTGGAGATTGTGGTTGCGTTGTTGGTCCATCCTTGACTTTAGGTCATCTGGTGTCTGGACTTTCTGATTGCGACGATGATATGTTGTGGATGCTTGCATGGTCGAAGTCTTCTGGAGCCATTGGGTGAAGTAGACGAGTTGAGAGCGTTCCGTTGCCGATATGCTGCTATCAAGTCTTCAAGGTCTTCGTTCCAAGCGACGTCCTTTGAACCATCTTCTGAATCTTGAACTGTTGTATGGAATGGGATGCGGTGAGTAGTCCCCAGTTATACATCTGTTAGACCCAATGGCATGGCCGGATGTGTGAATGTATCTCTGTGGCGTGATTTTGGAGTCTTTGATGCACGTGTACGGCTTCATGTTGAGGAATTCCTGCGGCTCGTAAAACTTCGACAGTGATGATGTTGAAATCATAAATAACCTGGTTGAGGGGAGTGAAAAGCATCCCATGTTGGTAGTCCCCATGTGTAATTATCCTGAGCCTATTTTCTCGTGGAAGATGTGCTTCTACTGCATTCACTGGTAAGGTGGTGACTGCGTTCAAACCTCTAAACCTGAAGGAGGCTTCAGTCCCCAACTATAGCCTACTTTAATTACATCGCCTTGAATCCACACTTATGGGATTTGATACAAGCTTATTGTACTCTTCTGTATGTGATGCTGGGATTCTTGGAATCATCTCATGGACGAAAAATTTTGGATAACGAAGAGGCAGCAGTGAGAGAGTTATGTCGTTAATCGTGGCTCCCTCTGTCTCTTCAAGAAAAAATGTTTCAGCCATGTCTCTGGAGTTATCTCATGAGTGTTTGATTGTTGTCGGGGATGGACCGCGATGAGCAGTCCCCAGTCGCACTTCTCTTTGGTTACTGAAGTCGTTTCCTCTAAGTAGGCTTGGGATCCGTCGTGGGTCTCGTAAAGTGTTGCACACGCCTTCAGGGCAGAGAGGTGATGATATCCTTATGCTACATAGGGCTGTCAATGGATGCTAACGTAACGGATAAAGGCTCTGCCGCTGCCGTTGCCATTAAAAGTTAGCGGATATCCGTTATCCGTTAATTTCCGGCGGAAATAGGAAATTCAAAAACGTTACCGTTACGTTGGATTTACCGGATAACGGATATTTTTCCGTTACCATCCGTTGACTGAATCGATCTAGTTTCCTTCCTTTCGTTGTGTTCTAGCATTTCCTTCAACCGCCGATCAATTAATATCAACATTTCGAAGTACATACCACAATAAGAAACCCACATTTCCGTCGACGTTCTTTGCTTCGGTTCGAGTAGAAGCTCGATTCCATCTTCATTCTCATCTCAATAACTGCCCCATACTACCATCACATACTACACTCTCAATCTTTGGTACAGCCAAGTTGATTCATGGCAACAACATATGCAGTCTTTAATTTCACTTCTCAGTCAGTAAACCAATAGTTTTGCCTAACCGATTTCGGACCCCACAATAACCCAACTTGTTGCTTCTGTTGTAGCACGCCGCTATCTTCCCCGATAGCTCTTATTTCACCACTTCTTCTCTAATACTAACAATCGACACCATGGATTTCCACCTTGCGAAATCGGATGGTTGAAACCCTCTCGAACTCCACCCTTCTTTAGGAATGAGAACTTGTATGGTTTTGTACACTCCACTAATAACACGCGGTGAAATAAAGCATTTTGAAGTCTTTGTAGATTTGCTTCAGCGATCGGGAATGGATACTACTACTTCATTCATTATTTCTTGTAAGAGTTTACACGTGCGGTATGCACGTTTCCTGGATAACGGAACTAAACCTAACGAAAATACACGGTTCCACTACGGTTACGTTAAGAAGGGATTATCCGTTAGCTTATCGGTATCGGATATCCGTTTACCGCTATGTCGGATGGTAGCAGTAACGGCTAACGGATTATCGGTATCGGATGTCGGCTAATCGGTATCCATTGACAGGCCTAATGCTACACCTTTGAAGAGTAGGTGACCTTGTCTTGGCTATGACTTTTAGGTTGACCGTGTCTCCTGAGCTTTGACAGTGAAGGGATTCCGTATAGAGCCTCAGTCCCCAAGTTTGGTTTACATGTTTCTATATTGTATGGTCGGTGAGTTGACCATAATAAAGATATCATCTTGCATCCGTTCTAGTGACTCTATTACTTCTTCCATGTGAAACTAAAATATGGAGAATTATGGATTACCTTTGTAGTGGTTGTTGCTATGGTAAAGCTCTGGCTGGTATCAACAAAACGAACAACAAAGCAGCTTCTTGGCGGCGGATGTGATCGAAGAGACTACATTGTCGTGGGAACCAAAATAGGTTGGCTGGAATTGCATGGGCGTCCATGGAAGCAAAGGGATTAACTGGATGTGTAAGCGAGTAAAACTTGGAAGGAAGGAGTGGCGTTGAAGCGGCTTCGGCTCCTGGAGAGGACACTGAAGAGGCACCTGGAGAGAACATTAAAGCGGCTGCTGAAGCGGATGTTGAAACGACTTCTGAAGCGAACGTTAAAGCGGTTGCTGGAGCAAACGTTGAAACGGATTCTGAAGCGAACGTTGAAGAGGAACGGCTTCTTTAGGTGAGACGTTGAAGCGGTTCCTGGAGTGAAACGTTGAAGCGAAGCGGCTTCTGGGGAGAACGTTGAAGCGACTCTTGGAGTGAAACGTGGAAGCGGGGCGGCTTCTGGAGTAAAACGTTGAAGAGGAGCGGCTTCTGGAGGTGAGACGTTGAAGCGGCTCATGGAGCGAAACATTGAAGCGGAGCGGATTGATGCGTGTCGTAACCACAACAAATTAATCAATATTTTTCTACTCAATTAACAAGTAATATAGTGGTAGTTAAGTTCGTTCCCACGAGGAGCAAGAGATTCTAGTTGTGAAAATTGTCACAAAAGGGGGGATGTATAAAGCAAAAGAAAATAAACAAAGCAATTCAAAGTTAAAGTTGAAATCAATAAGAGAGACAAGATCAAAGAATCCTTCTTCGTTGCAAAACAATGATTCAAGTTATGTTTCTCATCCACATGTTATTAGTCACAGATTATCACCAACCGTAGGATAGCAGGTTCGCTTAGCTAGCCCCAAAATCCCTTATTTCACTGTAAACCCTAATTATAATTTCAATTTATTCTTCTCTGTTCACACATCGATTTCGAATTTGTAGCTAACCCAAAGCAGCAGCATCGAGCTCTGTTCTTCTCAACCGAAACCCATCTTCTCTGCATCTTCTTCTTCCCTATCACACATCGATCTCAAACCCATTTTCACCAAGCTTCAAGAACACCATTAATGGCAACACAGTAAACTCGGTTCCAAACCCATCTCTTTTATTGCACGAACCCTAATTTCTACTTCATCAATTCTCTCGATTAACAGCAGCAGCCATGGCTGCTTTTCTCACTTTCAGGTGGAAGAAAAACGAGTAAATGAGACTGATTGAGAAAGAGAACTCTCTTCTCGATTTAGGGTTGGATAGATTTGGATAATGACACCCGGTCACCCTTGATAAGGGATAACCAATTTACAGCCCCTTAACCTCAGCTGGACTGCGTCTAGTATTCCTCCCAAAAGAGTTGCCCCTTAACCTTGACTGGGCTCCAGATAATGTTTACCCATGAAATGACAATTTTGCCCTTTTTCTCAAATTGGGTGATTTCTTCTTCTTTTCGTTCGTGCGACTCCATAGTAGCTATAAAACTCAAAACAAGCATAAAATACATAATTTACAAGAAAAATAGCAAAGAAAGCATAAACAATAGATAGTAAATAGGATGTATTCTACACCCTATCAAATTCCCCCACACTTAGACTTTGCTAGTCCTCGAGCAAATCAAACTAAAACTTACAACTTCAAAGCGTTCAAGCGTCCCCAAAGATCCAAAGAGTTATGAGGACATAGAGTTTCGCATGCTAGTAATAAGAAGTTAGAAATACTAAAGAACATATTCTCATTCTTAAATGTTGAGTGAGAAATAACCACACCATAATGAGAGAACGCGTGTTTGAGAAACGATCAATAAGCATTTCGCCTCAACTTCTGCCTCACCAAAAAGGATTTTATGATAATTGCACTCAAAAAGACGGCTCTTTTATGGTTCTCACATGTGTGCAGGTAGGAATGAAGAGAGAATTCCTGCAACACTTGAATGGTGGGAAGGACAACTTCCGAAATATTTTTAAAACCCACATCTTTTAACATTTTGAAAAACCATTTTTATGACGATCTCTAAGAAAGGAAATCAACCACTATTATCGAGGATGAGATTACTTACTCACCTTCACATCCGATCGCCAATTATGATAACACCACTCTCACGGCATCCAATAGAAACGTCTTCCGCTCCTCGTCTTGATCTTCTTGGTCTTCGGCTTCAACTATTGGTGATAAACTCTTGAATTTTGTAGATCCTTGACAATTTGTTAACCTTTTTACCTTAATAATCCTTGTTGCTTGAAACTTCCTTATAGATTTTCCTTCCCCACGGCTTATTAAATAAATAAAAACAAAATAAATATTTTTCTTGTTTTTTTTTTTCTTTCTTTTCTCTTTTTTTCTTATGATTTTTTTTTTTTTTTTTTTTTTTTTTTTTGAAAACAAGAGAAATAAAACAAAGTGAAAATAAAAACAAAACCGTGGCCGTGGGAGAAGTATTTTACCACTTGATTCTTCACAACTTGTATCGTCTCGAAATCATAAACTTCAACAATTCTCACCTTTTGATTTTCTTCGCTCTTGTGAATAAGTCTTCATACTTGGATATAAAATTACCTCATTGTAGTGTAAGTCTTCAACATATATGTAAAAATCTGCTCTTTGTATGTTGCTTTACGTGAATTTGAAATTTGCTCTTTTTCTCGTTCCGTTGCTTGTAAACCTTGAACTTTTTCCAACTTTCCTTGTAGATTTTGATGTCGCTCCTTGTTGATGATGATGGTATTTCTATGGATCCGTTGTTGTCGCGAGAGAATGGTGCTAACTGCAAATCGAACTACAAGAAGGAAGCTTTCATCTTTAGACGTCACCCTCATGATTGACAAAATTAGCACTCAAGAGATCAAAGAGTAGTGCTTCTATTGGTGGGAGGTTGGGTAGCTCACCATTCTACCCGGAATTAACGTATGGTGACACACACTCAAAAGAAAGCTCTTTAGTTAGATGGAAAATTTCTGGTCGGTGCCTCACATGATATGAATACGGGTAGTCTCCACTAATGATTGATCAACAACTCTAATAATGCATTTCTCCCTGCACCAAATTTGCATCACCGGCATGATTAAATCCATTATTTAACACTCTAACAAGCAAGAAATCCGAATGTAGTTCTCTAGTTTCTTTTGATTTTGGTAATTTCGGGTGTGTGGATAAGAAATGAATCTAAACCCTAAACAATGCACTGCACGGGAGTACTTTTGATTCGAGAGATCAATCTGTACAATCCTGGCCTAAACCAAGAAATGGTCGTTCCGGGCTTGCTTCGGTCACAAAGTGAAGGAGAAGGGTTGGTCTTAGGGAGGGAAGCGAAGAGAGTGTTGAGACCAGAATCGTTGATTCTGATGATGTGGTTGTTTATGACTTGTATCTGAAAGTAGAACTGGTTAGCAGAATGGAAAGCTACCAGGTGATTTCTAGATACTGTGTTGTTGCCGACCAAAACTTGTTGTTTGGTGGAAATATGTGAAGCCTATTTATACAAGTCATATTAAAACGTACCGTGGTCTCGTAGGAAGTGGAAACGATTGAGTGGTGGAAGAATGGAGTAACGTATAACCGCCAGAAACCCATGCTTCCATGATGAAGGAAGTGGATCTGTTTACACCCATTACTTTTTTCCGCCATTAATTGTCCTACTTCATGACACTTTCTTATAACGGGCGTATTGCACGCCGCACGCTGTAAACCGCCAGACCAATACCCCGATGAGTATCCCCCAGTTTGTGACATATTTGATGTCTCGAGTGTTTTCATGGAAAACATGTAGCATTTTGCTACGTGTGGCAAGTTAAAATCAAGAGGCTTGTCGTAGGAAAATAGTATGTGATGCTATTAAGCTCGTCTTGGGCGGTCGCCTAAAACTTGCCACAAGTCTGTTAGTTCGGTGGCGAACTTCGATGGCTGAGATTGCATCTCATGAGGAACGGTAGCCGTTGATTATGGCTACTTTGTGTTGGCGCCTAATAATGGCGCAGTGGCGTTTTGGTGTACGCCAGTGGAAATGTGGCATGGATGGCATGGCTCGTGCATGCCAGTGGCACGGTGGTGTAAGTGGCGCCTGGCGTAGCCATGGCCACTAGATTTAGGCAGTTGGTCACCTGAAGCTTGCCATAAGTCTGTTAGTTCAGTGGCGAACTTGGATGGCTGAGATTGCATCTCATGAGGAAGGGTAGCCGTTTATTATGGCCACATTCTGTTGACACCTGTTAATGGCATAACGGCATAGCCGCGGCGTAGTGGCATGCGCCTACGGCATGGTGGCATAGCCGCGTCTGTGGCGTTGTGGCTTGGCGGCGTGGCCAAGGATAGGATTTGGCACCGTGGCCAAAGTTAGGGCTTGGAGACATGGCCAAGGCTAGGATTTGGCGCCGTGGCCAAAGTTAGGGCTTGGCGGCGTGGCCAAGGCTAGGATTTGGCGCCATGGAAAAGGCTAGGATTTGGCACCGTGGCCAAAGTTAGGGCTTGGCGGCGTGTCCAAGGCTAGGATTTGGCGTTGTGGCCAAAGTTAGGGCTTGGCGGCGTGGCCAAGGCTAGGGTTTGGCGCCGTGGCCAAAGTTAGGTATTAGCGGCGTGGCAAAGGCTAGGATTTGGCGCCGTGGCCAAAGTTAGGGCTTGGCGGCATGGCCAAGGCTAAAGTGGCTCGTGGCATGTTGTGGACTATGACCAAAAATTAGGGTTTTGGCTAAAAAGTCTTTGTTTCGATCACGAAATCCTAATTGGAGTCCGTTATGGCATTGGCCACGAATAGAAAGTGGATTAGCACGTAGTGGTGTCATTTGTGGCACATTGGCATGTTACTGCGGCAGAGTGGCATGTTGGCATGTTGGAATGCCGATTAATATGTTGTTGCGGCAGGGCGCGTTTGGCTAGCCAGGTAGTATGGTGGCGCGGCAGGGTGTGTTTGGCCTTTAATGTATGGTGGCGAGTTTAGAGCGACTTGATTGGTCAAGAAAAGGGGCCGGCCAAACATAAGGCGCGGCCGCACCTCTAGTGCTCATGGCGCATTTTAAAGTGACCTGATTGGTAGGTAGGAAGGAGAGGGGCCGTCCAAGCATGGTGTGGTAGATTGGATTGATTAGTTGAGTAGATCGGCATCAATACGTTTCTTTGTGATTCAAAGTATTGATTGCAAAATCTAGACGATTACTTCGGTAATTGTTAGTAGATAGATCTAAGTACCTGACAAAGGAGTTTATTTGTATAAATGGAAGAGCCTTTTGTCGAATTCACATCACTTGGTTGAAAAGAGTTGTTACCAAACAGATTTGTTGTTCCTTTACTGTTTGGAATACGAACCAAAGGAATTGTTCCAAGTACGTGACTTATTTAGAAGTTGGAGGCGTGGGAATATAGACGGAACTAGGTGAACTATAGGTTTAGTTGCTTGGTCTCAACTATACGAAGTTGGTTTGATTTTATATAGCGGCTTAATCCTGAGAGTATTCAATTCTGGACAAGGTCCCAGGTTTTTTTTGCATTTGCGGTTTCCTCGTTAACAAAATCTTGTTGTGTATTTTACTTTTCTATTTCCGCAATTATAATTGTTTTTATTATAATTAGAAGTAAAATACACAAACGTTAATTCCTATTTACTTGATAGTAATCCTATTGTGTTTGGTTAAGTCCGAACCTCTTATCAAGTAAACATACTTCGTTGTTGTATTGTCTCGATCTCGTATCCATAGACGATCACACGAAGTGTGAACCGATTAGTTGTATTGTCTCGACTCAGTCCATAGACAATCACTTTCGGAGAAAGGACATATAGGTGGAAAAGTTTTAGATTGAGGTATATTTGGGTACCCTCGTATTTTCATAAAGTCTCATCTCCACACGAATTCTGAGGCATCTCATGCCTTTTCACGTGACTCATCCTAGTCATTCTTACAAATTGGAGAATATCTCACTATCTCGGCCAACTCGGCTAAAGAAAATATTTATCTCTCTCAACATGTCATCACTAAGGCTGACTCAGCTTCACACAAATGGGGGGATAACAATTAGGGTTTTGGTCTGGCGGTCTACGATACGTGTGAGAAATACCCAGCTTATTTCTCACCGCAAAAGAGAGTAAAGGCGGTGGAATAATGAGATAAACTCAACCTAGTTTATCCCTATTCCTGAAGAGACGGGAAAATTTCCCCGCACGACACAGAAAGTGAAAAAATGGGGGTACAACAACCTCACCCAATATTTCGCTTAGCAATCCATATGGACTAACTCCAGTATACTTTCTAGAGAATCAACTAGACAGTCAGACTCAATCTTAAGAAATGCATATCGAGTTATATCTCAATCTCTCAATTCAATCCGCAATCAAACAAATAATAATTTGCGAGCCCGATTGAATATAAGAGAAATAAACTTGAACGGTACCAAAGACCAATGTTCAAGGATCAATCAATTTCAATCAACAACCAAAGGTTGGATTTACCAATTGATCGATTCAATGCACAACCTGTGATATTTCAATTATATAACAAAATATAATGCGGAAAAGAAATAACACAAACACCAGAAGTTTTGTTAACGAGGAAACCGCAAATGCAGAAAAACCCCACGACCTAGTCCAAATTGAACACACTGTATTAAGCCGCTACAGACACTAGCATACTACAAACTAACTTCTTGTCCGGGATCGTAGTTGAACCCCCAATCAATCTCACACTGATCCAAGGTACAGTTGCGCTCCTTACGTCTCTGATCCCAGCAGGATACTACGCACTTGATTCCCTTAGCTGATCTCACCCACAACTAAGAGTTTCTACGACCCAAAGTCGAAGACTTTAATAAACAAATCTATCTCACACAGAAAAGTGTACAAGAATAGATAAATCTGTCTCCCACAGAAATACCTACGAGTTTTGTTCCATCTTTTGATAAATCAATGTGAACATGAACCAATTGATATACCAGACTTATATTCCCTAAGAACAGCCTAGAAATATCAATCACCTCACAATAATCTTCTTTTTCCTGCGGCGATTTTACATGGCTAGCTATTTAGGTGAGAGATTTAAAGCTAGCCAGCCGTGTAAAATCAACTCCCAGCCAATGGATCACGTAAAGTTTGTATAGGCCCAGCCCACGAATTAGAATTGACCTGTTAGTTCCAAGAAACTGACAGTTTAAGCTCATTGTAGACACAGTTTTCTCCCTGACTTTACCTACGGATAGAAAACCCCTCCGTATCTTCCCGGAGTTTATAATCAGTTGAGTATTACGACCGTAACTTCCCCTGCTCACTCCTCGGACATACACCACTCCGTGAAAAATAAAAGTCTCGGGATTTCAATTCTCGACCACAACATTCCGATGACACTTATCTGTCAGTGAAAAATCAAACTCCCCGACTTTGCATTCTTTCCCAGTCAGATTCGTGTATACCAGGCCCTCCGTGAAAACTCTAAACATCTGAGTTTTCTAAACTCATTCCATATCCTCTCTGTCATACTCTTCCATCACAACTATACTTTCTTCTCAGTCGATCCATCGTTTCCTGTACAGAGTCTGCAATCACTGCTAACCCATATTCATCTTCACTGCCAACTCCATTACAGACTCCTACATTGCACAACACTTTAGATTCGAACTTTTCATCTTTGCATCCTTCTCGTGCTGGTAATAGCAGCACCAAATTCCACTGCTAAGCTCGAGTAACTTCCTTAGACCATCACCAGCTCGAACTCATCACTGCATTACAACTCAGCTCGAGCTCTTCTTCATTATCGAGAATCAACAGCAGCAACTGCTGGAGTACTCACCATCAGTCATCGTTACTCTCAGCTCATCTGCAATCAACCAAACTCCAGCAGTATCACCATCGTGATCAATATATCCTTCTGTTTATACTCTAATCCGAGCAGACTTTGTCCATCATTCTGTCGCTGTCAACAGTCAACAGCTTCACTCACTCCATTGCTGCCATTATCTTCGTATTCTCCATTCCAGGCTCGAGATATCTGCATCTTCGTAATCTCACTGCCAACGGTAACTATCATCATCAGACGCTGCAAACCCAATACTACCTGATCTTCTCCATTATTACACAACTTTGATGTCATCACTGTCAAGCTCATCAGCATCGCTGAATTCTTCAGCTGAGCCGAGGAAGAAGAAATATGGTTCATTTATCTAATGAGCTGGTGCTCTTAACAATTCCGTTTAAGTCTGCCCCTTAACGTATACTGGAGTGCCAATATCAATTCTGTACTCTTGTACATATTTCACGACTTTGACTTGCTTCAATCATCCATCATTTCTTCATACGACGTTGGAATGACTCCATTTTTTCGTCGTTGGCTTCGTCTTTTGGTCCACTTCAAGGTGATGTGAAGAAATCTCCGATTTGAGCGAGTTCCACTTTCTTTTGGTTAAGATAGCCTCAAATACCTAAAAAACTCAAAAGCAAACAAAATCAAAGCATAATGGTATAAAACTATCAAGAAAGCGAAGCATTTGTGTACCTAACTAGTGCAAATATTGCACCTATCAGGTGTCCACTTAAAACAGGGTTAGTCCAGATTGGTCTAATAATGTGAAAAAGACAAAGTCAAGTGTCCAAGATCAATCAAGTCTTATCCAACAAACAAGGTTGGATTTAACAACTACTCCCTCCGTCCCTAATATATATGCGGAGAAGTGGGTTTCTCTTAGAATAAGAAAAAACTTTGATTTCCTACATATCCATCCTCTTTCCTGTCTTACCCTTTGTACAATTTCCAATATTAGAATTTATGGAAAAACCCATCTTGGAATTGAAAATCTGCCTATCTAATGTACTACAAATTTTTAAAACTCCGCCTATATAATAGAGACGGAGGGAGTATAATTGATTAACGTACAACCTGTATTATATCAATTATATAAATAAAATATAATGCGGAAAAGAAATAACACCGACACCAGAATTTTGTTAACGAGAAAACCGCAAATGCAGAAAAAACCCCGGGACCTAGTCCAGAATAAACACACACTGATTATAAGTTGTTACACCAATTTCCTACTACCTATTCGAACTATATGTAATACCTGCTTCAGCTATATTCTAGCACTTGTAGAACTCCTAGCATAACACCAATTCTGTAATACGCAAGAGAGAGAGAGAGATAACTCTAGATATTATTACTTGATTGAGTTTAACTCTCATAGTTGTATTGAGTTTGTCCATACAGATTTCATAAGGAAAAAAATGGTGGTGTATTTTGGTACCCCAGCGTTTTCAAGGTATTTGGTAACAATACTTTTCCTCTTTGCATTGATGACATTTCCCCCCACTCTATGAGCTCCTTGGAGATTAAATACTTTAATGCAGTAAAGAAAGAGTTACCCACTCGGTTCAACATACATGATCGAGATATTGCGCTTTGGCAATGCAGAAAGACCAAGCATGCACAAGATTATTTGTTGGTTATTCCTGTTGAAGGACTTAATCAGAAAATTTGTCCTAGTTAATTTTATGCGGTGATTCGCTACAGGTTTGGTATTCTTTTTGAGGAGGGAGGGATATGCTCCAATTGTGATAGGGAAATAGACATTTATGGTGACCATGCTATGCACCATGGTCATGAAGTTGTTCTTAAGTTCAGACATGATCTGGTGCGGGATATGTTATTATGATGGCTAGCTATTAGCAGTAAATCATGATCAGCTAGCTAGGGTAGCTTATTCCTAAAAGAAAATCAATAAATGATGAACGTGCCACTGTAGGGAAAAAACAATTGTGTTAGTTTCCTCAAGATCCGAGTCATCAGACTCTAGGTACATATATATGCACTTTGAACTTCTAATGAAGTACTATTTTAGTCGGCATTGCTATGACACATGAATGCAATCCCAACTGTAATATTCGGTATTGTTTTGTTGATGAAACTAATACCGACCGTGTTAGTCGGTATTGTCAGGTAACACTTCCTCTGGCGATTATTAATTCATTTGGGGGATAATTAAGGATAAGTCATTACAAGAATTATTTGGATAAGGGATTCTTAAATTACTTCGTAATGCTTTTTTTTTTTTTTTTGGTACCCCAGTTGCGCCTTTTATATTTTCTATCCATAAAAAAAATAAAAAAAAAAATCTCCAACTTTTGGCTTCTTTGTTTAAAAATAATCATTGCTTCATAATCTACCCAAACAATTCACCTTTTTGTTTTTCATACCAAAAAGTTGTTCAACCAGATTATTTTAGGGTTTGATTTTTTGTTTCATCAGTTCCCTTCATGGATACGTAGAATCTTATTCCATCAATTTATTTGTTTCATCAGTTTCCTTCATGGGTTCTTAATCTTATTCAATCTTTTTATTTGTCTCATCACTTTCCTCAATTGGATTCTGGGTAAGAAATGGCATTCAAATCGACTACTAAAAGAGGAAATTTTGGAACTAGTTCATCTAATCCAAAAACCAGCACTAGTTCTACAACATATGATTCTGTAAAGGAATAAGATTTGAGTAGTTAGTTATAGAAGATCTAGAAGTGTAAGTGCCTTATCTAGAACCTCTTCATAATCTAGTAGTATTGTTGATTTCCTGAACAAAATAGATAACCCTTTGTTTGGTAGTACTAGTACATCACCACCAGATTTATTAGAATCTGAAACTTTAAGTAGAGTTGCAAATTTGATCCAAAGGCATCCAAATTTAATGAATCGGTTACGAAATCTAAACAAAGCGATAAAGAGTTTAAATATCTATATTGAGGAATCACAAAGTCCGAGACTAACAAAACTTTGCTATTTCTATCTATCTCTTTCCTGATCGGAGATCACGAAAACCCCAACGATAAATAAGAACGAGATTATGATACAAGAACTATCAGGTAAAAGATAGTCTGACCTGGCTTCACGAATCGCTAAATGGAGTTGTAACCTTATTATGTTTCTTAGAGGAAACCTAGGTTTTTGGAGGAAGACTCTAGCATGAAACTAGGACACAAAAGTTCCAGGGATTAATAAATCATGTTGCATGAGTCTTTCTATTTATAAATTTTCAAGACTCTAGGTAGCTTTGAATTCAAACTAAGATAACTTTAGATTTAGGCAAACACTTTCTCAATTTAGATGAAAATCTTATCAGGAATTCATGTAAGCATGTGAGAAGTCTGCCTCAAAATTACACATAAGAATATACACTATGGTCCAGCATTTTAGAACCTTGTACAATGATAGTCCGTATTAAAAAATATGCCTTTTGAACTTTCAAGCGTAAGTCGTGTTTATGTGAAATTACACTGAAGATTTAAACAATGATTCACGGAAAATAAGTGATATAGTGAACAAAGTTGTCTTAAAAGTGTTTATGAGAGTTGTATCAATGCCAAACATATTTGTGAAAATATTTTATGAGCATTTGCTTATTAGTTTGATATCTAGTAGGTATGTGTAGGGGTACGCATACCTATGGACCAGTTCGTGAGCTCAGGTTGTTGGGTTTCGCGTATCGAGTATGTGCATCCTTACGAACTCTGATTCCAAGGGCACGTGTACTGGGTATGCGTACCTCCCTTCCATTCACAAACTTAAAACCTTAAGGTACGCGTATTGGGTATGCGTACCAAACCTATCCCAGAACTCAGATCACTAGGGTACGCGTACTTACCCTGTGCCCAGAATTTCATTGAGTTCTGAGAACTCTGTTTAATTCGAAACATTCCCTGTCGCCATAAATAATAAATATTATTGCTCGGAAATTCCCAAATGATCAACTCGAGACAAAAGTAGTTCACGAACAATAAATTGTTCTTAACCAAGATTGTGAAGATTGTGAAGGATTTATGAACGTCCATTGCTTGAATCATATTTCGAGAAATTTATAAAGAGAAGCTTGACTCGAAATTTTTTCTTTGTCATATCATAAGACATAGTCTCCTAAGATATAATGGTAAGTTCCATGAGTAAATAGGATGGTTTAGTCTTCAAATATCTCTATTTGTCGATGAAGTTCTCCAAATGTCTTCGTTTGATCTTCAGTCTTCGAGGTTTATTTAGTGATGTCTGATACACAACCACCATACTCTAATCCAATTACTTAACTTCACTTTAGTAGAGTAGAAATCAAGATACAGTTTTGTGCAACTGACATCGACAACAAGCTTAAGATAGCAAAACTTGCGAATTCAACCGAGCAGTGCTCTAAGTTCAAGCACTATGGTGAGGGATTTCCCTTAGCTATGGCTTATTTAAAACTAAGGGAAAAGAGTCTCATGTCAACCTCACTATGGTGATGTGCCATCCCTTAGCTATACTGCACGGAAACTGAGTTTCCGTTGAATTACTGCCAAACGGATACTAGGTTTCCGTTTTTTTTCCCAAATTTTTTTCTGTTAGAGTAATTGTATTGGTAAAGATAATTACGAGAAAAAAAAGAAGAGATATAATAGGTAAAAAAAAGTGTTAGTAAAAAGGAAAAAATTTAATGTAAAACTGTGAAAACCATCAACGAATACCCAATTTTCGTGTAAAATCCCACGGATACTCGGTATCCGTTTCAACTCAAAAACGAATACTCAAGTGAAAAAACAAACGGATACTCAGTCTCCGTGCGATTTGTCTACGCTACAAAGCTCATCAAATCTGATCAACTTTGTGGAGTAGCTAAGGGATATCGCCACTCTAAAGCGATACAGAAGACCATAGTACTTGCATTTCGCTATGATTAAGCTACCGTGTAGCGAAAGCATCAACCATGGTGCTTGGCCTAACAATGGAGATTGGTCTCATTACCCTTGTAATCATTTTCTCTCCTGTTAATCCATGGTTTGGTGGGAGAAGTTTTGTGGGGATCGGGATTATCCATGGGACCTGACCCAGCGAGTGACGTGTGTAGCAAGGTCCTGGCTCAAAAAAAGAAAGAAAACGAGTTGAACCGGTATTTTGCGGATTTGCGTCAGTTTTGTACAAGTGACGTTCACAGTTTCTTGTGAAATCCTCCGCCATTTTCATTCATTCGTAAAAACCAAAGGTTGTAAATGAAAAAAGTCAAAAATAAATAAAATAAATTTCTCTTTTCAAATCCATCTTTTGGTTTCCTTGTACCAAAATATCATTGCTTCATAATTTATCCATACAATCAATCTTTTTGTTTTTAATACCAAAAAGTTATGCAACCAGAATATTTTAGGGTTTGATTATTTGTCTCATCAGTTCCCTTCATGGGTACTTCAAATCTTATTCCATCCATTTATTTGTCTCATCAGTTTCCTTCATGGGTTCTTAATCTTATTCAATCCTTTTATTTGTCACAATAGTTCCCTCGAAGGAAGGAAATTAGATTCTGGGTAAGAAATGGCGGCTTCAGCATTCAAATCGACTACTAAAAGAGGGAATTTTGGAACTAGTTCATCTAATCCAAGAACCATCACTAGTTCTACAACTTATAATAATGTAAAGGAAGAGGATTTGAGTAATAAAGGTAGTCTTAGAAGATCTAGAAGTGTAAGTGCCTTATCCAGAACTTCTTCATCATCCAGTAGCATTGTTGATTTCTTGAATAAAATAGATAACCCTTTGTTTGGTAGTACTAGTACATCACCACCAGATTTATTAGAATCAGAAACTTTAAGTAGAGTTGCAAAATTTGATCCAAAGGCATCCAAATTTAATGAATCGGTTATGAAATCAGACGGTTATATAGAAAATAGAAGGGGAAGGTCAGTTGTGAGGAACTCTGAATGTGTAAATAAGTATGGTGGTGCTTCGAAAGAAGTGAGTGGTCGAAGCTTGTCAACTGTTGATACAGGGAGGCGTAGACGTTCAGTTTCGAGGGGACGTTATGACAACTCTGAGGTTTGTTCTTTGTTCATTGATATTTATAATTGATTCGATTTGTTTTTGTATCATACAAACTTTATATCTAAAAGTTTGAGAAACAAACTCAGCATATTTGATACACATTGTATGCAAGAATTTGATTCCATTCCATATGATTATGTGAGCTGATAGTATTTAAACCTTTGGCTGCGATATCTGGATTGCTTTTTCAAATGCATGTTTTAACATAGTCACAGTTGAAAGTTCTGTTATCTGCTATTGGGTTTGAGTTTGAAATATGATAAGCCTATTTGCAGAAAAGGGTTAGTAATATAAATTCAAGCTCATCTGAAAGGTTGAATCGGACGAAGACTCCGCAAACATGGTCTAGTCAGCACCCACATTCGGAGTCTGTAAGTCCATTAAATATTGCCTTCATAATCTGTTTATTACCAAACCCTTCCCCAGCTATGTGGAAGATGATTACAAGTATAGTATCTGATCCATGTGCACTTTAGGCATGTTTACCTACAGAGTGGGATGATGGGGTCTCCATAAGTTCATTTTCTGAAGCTGAAGAGAAAACAATCAAAGCTGTTTCCGAACAAATCAAGGTGTTTCTTGTTGTTGTTTTTTCACCCTACTAATCATTCAATCTGAATATTTCGAGAATAACTGTATGGTGTAAGTCAACTTTTCTTTACTATTAGTAGGAAACATCAGGCTAGTGCGGTGTCCTGATATCGTCCTTTTGACTCAGCCTGTCGATGGAGATCATCCAGCAGGTGAAGGTGGCATATATGAAACTGTCCGATTTGAAGTAAGGCGTGCTATTTCTGAGATCCAAGATGACCTCAAAAATGTAAGTTAGTTTCTCAATGAAGTTCCTCCGTTTTTCTTTCTTTTCTTTTTTCCTTGTTTAGGGTGCAATAGAGGAAGTTTAGTGGCAGCTCAAGGCTTACATCAGGATATAGCAGCATGTTTACAATTTTTAACCAAAGTTATTGTAAGATTGAAAAGCATCTGCAACACACTTAGTTCATACCTATTTGTTATGAGTTGATTCTGTTTATGAGTTTTCATACATAATCATGATTTCAGGTGATCCAAAAGAAGAATCCGTCTAACATTGCCACAACCAATGTCTTTGATATACCTTCTGAGTTGGTAAACCCAGATGCGGTTGAGTTAGTATCGGAGATCAGAAGGGAATACGCTGCAAAGTTCCAGCAGGTCTTGTATTATATGCTTTGTACTTAGAAGCTTATTGATCTATTAGACTTGTATAAAACTTTCCGAGTGATTTAGTAATTTTGTTAAGAAAACGATGGAAGGAGTGGAGAAGCTAAGCAGTGCGTGCTTATGCCATCCATCTCACTGGGATTACTTAGTCAAGGTGTGGAACCACAATTTCCTTCGAAATTATCAACATTCTCAGAAATAGACTGTGGATCTTTGTTAATTATTAGGATTTTCAAAAAGTTTCCTTCTTTGAATTTCACATATCAAGTAAAACTTTTTTAAAATAATACTCGTTAAAATAATAATCTCTCTAAAATAATAAAATTCTTTAGTCCCAACTAGGCTTGCACAGGTTAAATTTCTTCTCGCTAAAATAATAATTTTTCTCGGTCCCAAAGCTATTATTTTAAAGAAGTTTTACTGTAGTATGGTGAGAACTTTTCTCCTTCGGTACAATTGTGAGATGCAGGTTTTTGCTTATTTAAATATCTGGTAGACAGCATTACTTCATCCTATTTATAGACAAAAAGCACATTAAAGAGATAAATACACTCATTCTCGTGAAATACAGAGCACAATAAAGAGATAAATACTCTTGTAGACCTCGGAATGTGATAGATTTTTGGCTTGTCTCACCTTCTGTTTGGTATTCCATCTAACACGAAATCTGCAATTGTAGTCGCAAGAACGGGCTAAGAAACTCAGGGAAGATCTGGCTGTTGAGGAGCACCGCGGGAAAGAGCTGGGCAGAATTTTAGAGGAGATACTTCCAGAGCCAAAGAGCGTTCAACCTCAACGATCTCGACCTAGGAGAAAAGTATAACTTGATATTGTTTTCTGATCTCTTGTTGATGAGTGACTTAAGATTTTATGCAAGTAACATAATCACTTTTAATAGCTTCTATAAGAACCAGATCCGTTCTGCATCTAAGATTCATTTTTGGATCATCAAAATGGTCTGGTACTCTGTTCCATTTTGATTTTAGAGGATTCTATCTCTTTAGATAGCCTTAGATGCCTTGGTATACTGTTTCTCTAAAATGTTTTCCTTTCTAGTTTCTTAAGATAGTCTTAGAGGGGATGCCACTTCTTTAAAATGTTTGTGTTTTATATTTCATTTTGCTTTCTTTCCGTGAACCGACTTTGACTTGGGATTTTCCTTGTAACCATGAGAACAGAACAGCATTGATAGATGGAAGATATCCAAGCGTCTAACAGAAGAAGCCATGAATTACTTTGATGAATGCGTATCAATTTCTACCTTTGATAGTTCAGATTTTTCGTCACCAGAGGACCAACCAGTTGTCGATATACGAGCAGATCCTATTACACATAGTGACAGTAATTTTTTGTCATCCACAAATTCGAGTGCCTCAGCCAACTGTTCCGTTGCCAGAACTGTTGGCCTTTATAAGGTCCAGTCATTACATAGGCTGATTTTGATATGGTTTTTCTTTGTGTACATAACAGAATCAATTTGAAGAAGCTGTATTCCTTACAATATGGATTATTATATTTGCAGGAGTCAGAAGATCGGGTTCAAAGCACACTTGACCATCAGACTTCTGGTTTAGTATCAGAAAGCAGTACCAGGTCACCTACTAGGCATCAAGATAAGGTCTATTCAGATACAATGCCAACCAGGAATTTGCAGTTCTCATTTGCATGTGCACAAACAGAAGCTGTTGGAATACATACCGAGATAAGAGGTTACATAAAGAAATTTGAAAAGGACTTTAAAAAAGATGCTAAAGACTGCATGGATGTAACATCGAGCACCTACCACGATGCAGAGAGTCTTTTTTTGGATGAAAGATTGCTGTTTGATAAGGTTATTTTCAAGAGCAGGATTCAATCTGGTGGTCTTCTTCTCTGTGCAAGTGGGAATTCATTTTAAGATCTCTCTTGTAATATAGGAAATCCATGTAAGTTACACGGATAGATGTCCATATTCTGTAATCTTTTTGTTTGTAAATTTTGTAGAAGGATAGTTATTGTTATCTATTATTTATTGTTGCACTTGAGTTTACTTCCCTGTAGAAAGTAGTTGTATTATCTTTCTGGATGAGCAAGAGGCAACCGGTTTTCCAAGTTAGTAGAATGAACAACAGAGAGGGGTGCAGTGAGCCAAACAGGACTGCACCTGGACTTCAACAGGTTGGGGTTTGGAAAAATGTTCAGTGATTTCTTGGCATATCTGAAGGCTGCAGGCTACTGTGTCATGGAGCGTACATCAAATTGAATGTAAAGCTAATTTGTTTCTGTTGAAAAAGCTGTTTAAGTTTGTCCTTGCCCTCGCTCTTCAGTTTAGTTCGTACTTGTCCTTGCACTTCATCACACAAGGGGGTCTGACTCGCATCACCTCTCATTCTTTTGGTAAATTTTGTCTGTCCTTGTACTTTATGACAAAGCATCTCAGGTCTACTTAGCTTAAACTAGAGAAATGAGTCAATGACATCTTTTGAAATTATTTTTATTTGTACTTGTAGTAGAAGAAGGATTGTTTCATTTTCCAAGAAGAAACGGAAAAAGAAAATAGATTACGGAAAAAGATTGAGACATCCCTGAAACATGGTTAGCATTGGCGAAATAACCCAAAATTGGATTTGTGTACATAAAACTGTATTAGCAACTGTAGTCTAAACCCAAGTGAGTAATCTCGGGGGATGCATTTGGTTCAAAGATGGTACCACCACCGGCCCCTTACTAAAACTTAGGTCGATCTTCTTACTGAAATATTTACCTGTTCTGGTTTGACTAAAATGTGCTTATGAGTGCAGAATACACCACCTATGTCACTCGCCAATATTGTGTAATGCAAATAACTAAAAAACGAAAAATAGAATTTGGAATCAAAGTCATCTCCTCTTGCATATATTTGGCAACCTAACAAAAAGAACATAACAATCAATAGAAAATAAAGTAGTTATAAAGGTGTCTAACTAACCACCTTCAAATCTACCTCTCATATTATGTCTCTAAACGCACCCTCAAAATTTGACTTTTCCTTGTAAATTAATCTTAGTTTAATGAACATGTAAAGAGATTTCAAGGTATGGCATTGGCAGCTAGGATTTAGCTCTCTAAATTCAGATTTCTCAACAAGCCTGTCTTTGTGCTGATTGGGAAATAGAACACATGTATGAGCTTGTTGTTGCCATTTCTATGTGATGGGAGCCATCGGAACATCCGGTAACAGTCAAAACTATAACGGAACGATTTCGAGTACAACGTGTTGTTTTGTTTCTGAAAAGAGATACAACATTCTTCATTCGATAACTATAAAACCGATAGTCGTTGGCGTTACCGTAGAATCATAATGACACGTTCAATATACATTCTTAGTCCCAGTATACAGATGTTGTGGATAACTACCTAGTAGAGTAGAACAACTCTTTTCAAATTTAGAAGATTGCAATTAATCACCTCCATAAATCGATTTGGAATGCAGCAAAACGAATCCAGAACAGTAAATGGGTTGATATGCATTGCATTGTCACCATAACGAAGCGTAACTCCGAGTCGTCCGGAGAATTTAAAACAATGTACGACCAGTCGCACCGTTTGCATAACAGTAATCAATGGGTTTGAGGTAGAATTAGGAAAACAATCTTTCCAATTGATAGCTGTTTGAAAAGTAAAACAAACTTCTGTTCAAAGTTGAGTAAAACAAATCCTGACAATGACAATGTGAGATGGCATTGCAGTTACAACCATAATGACAATTTCAGACTCTAGGCAATGTAGCATTATTTTTTACAGACTTCCCATCCAATGAATAACATCAATAGACCATGCCATTACAAATCTTGCAGTATGAGAGGCAGAAGGAGCAACTTGGGGTAACGCCTTTATGTACATTCCAAAATCAAATTACTCAGAAAAGCGGGAAAAACAACTGACAATTATGGCTGTAATCTTGCAACTTTCACTATTATCATCAAAATAAATGACTCAATCCTGAATGAAAATTCATTTGACTCTTACTATTTGAATCTTAACCAGATTTTGCATTTACCAATCCAAATATGCTGAGCCATGTGTTAAGAATTCTGTAATTGGCCTAAATTTGCAAGCATTTTGTCCAATGACATTCTTGCAATTTTACTTCACACTTGGGGCAGTTTTTTACTTTTTAACTTACTCATCCAGAGTATTCTACCACTTGTCATTAGTCTCAGGTCTAATTAATTCCACAAAACCCACTTTCTACCTAAAAGAAGAATTTAAATTAGCGTGAAATGACATCAGTATCCTCAAATCCAAGAACTAGAAATAAAAGATACCCAAAAAAATCTTGCTTCTAAAATTCAACCTTCCTTTCAGTTTTTAGACCCAAAAAAATCAGAGAATTTTAGAGAGAGAAAGAGAAAATAGCTTTAGATTCCCAACCCCAACAGAGAACAGTGAAGAGCTGCAATCCCATTGGGAGCATGGCTATGCCTTCAGCCAAGTGTTAGGAAAGTGGTAATAATTAACCACAGGTAATGGTTAATTAATTAACCTTAACCTGAGGAGGGATAAGAATTCTAAACCCAATTAAACACCCTCATTATAACTACAAGGACCCTCCTCATTCAGTCATATCCTCATTAAACTCATTACTCTCTCTTTCTAAACTTAGGTTACCAAAAAACCAAGTTTAAAAAAGGGGTGAACCTCTTGTTAATCTTATTTAAATACAGAAAATCAGAGAGGAGATAAAATAGTACTACTAGTAGCCAGAGAGAGTGAGAAAAGAGGGAGAGGAACAGATTTTATTTTTTCTTATAAAAAAAAAAAAAGATTATTCAGCAGATGATGTTGATGATGATGAAGAGGTCTCCTCATAGTTCTGATTCTTGTTCTTCATCTTCTTCTTCTTCTTCTAGTTCTACTTCATCTAATACTGAAATTAAACCTCTTACTTCTCTTATTAGTACTACTAATCAGTTATTACTACCATTGTCTCCTCTTCATCATCATCCTCTTCCTCCTCCTCATACTCTTCCATCAAAACTAAAACCAGTCAAACCCAAGACCAAACGCACTAGAAGAACTTCTAATCCTGAAAAAGCCAAGTTTGCTGCTAGCCCTGGCAGAAGAAGCTCCATTTACAGAGGAGTTACCAGGTATATATACTCATACTCAATTTTCTATTCTGTTTTACTCATAATTGATTTTGATTGATTGAATTTTATGGGTATTGTTAAGTTAAATTCGATTTAATCTTTGTGTTGATATGCATGCATGTCATTTAAATGCAACATGGGTAGTCATTGATTTTAATGAATTTTTTGTTGTTTATATTAGTAATTGAGAATGGGATTATGATGTTTTCAGGCATAGATGGACAGGAAGATATGAAGCTCATCTATGGGATAAGAACTCATGGAATCCTATTCAGAACAAGAAAGGACGCCAAGGTTGGTTTTCTTTTTTTTAATAGGAGATATAGCTAGGGATTCCAATCTCAAAATCTTGTGTTTAGATTAATGGGGATTTTGGTTCTTTATTTTTGTTTCTGATTAACTATGTCTTTGCTTGCGTGGTGATCTCTGCATCTGCAAATGTAACGTTCTTTTGCCCGCTTTTGTCGCTCCTGCTTAGTTTATTTGGGTAAGTTATAGGCTTCACTTTCTTCCTCCTTTCTCTGCAAATCTCAAAATCTCTATTCTAATCTCTTTCTACACTTTTTAAAGACTACCCACCCATTGTATTTTTGAAGCTGACCACCGGATGTCATTTTAGTAAATCTATTTCTAATAGTATATGATTTTTGTTGTATAACAGGTGCATATGATGATGAAGAAGCTGCTGCACATACTTATGATCTCGCGGCTCTCAAATACTGGGGCCCTGATACTATCCTCAATTTCCCGGTATTTATCTGATTTTTTTCGCATTTTATAATCGGTATTTCCCAAATGGAATCGTTTTTGCCGTAGTTTGATTTGATATTTTCCGTGTGCAGTTCATTACATATCAAAATGAGTTTGACAACATGCAACAAGTGACAAAGGAAGAGTATTTAGCTTCACTGCGTCGTCGCAGTAGTGGATTTTCAAGGGGTGTATCTAAATATCGTGGCGTCGCAAGGTAATTAGTCTCACCCACATTGCCTGGAATTCAGTTTCTTATGTACAAAATTTGACACCCACATTGCCGGAATTTACTACAGGCACCACCACAATGGGCGCTGGGAAGCAAGAATTGGGCGTGTTTTGGGCAACAAATATCTCTATTTGGGAACATATAGTAATAAATCTCAGATCCCTAACTCCATTTCAATTTTATTTTACTTGTACAGTCCTACTATGTCATAGTTTCACCGGCTAGGTGTGTCAGATACTGACGGAATATTCTTTTAATATTTTTCCGGCAATAGGTGTTATTGGTACTGTCGTCTAGTGCCGGAGGGAGGTCATTTTTCACGTGAGATAGCATGTGCATGCACTTTCACCTTAGCACGTGATATAGTCACGTGTTTCGAACCTTTGTCTAACCCTGACCGTACTGTCCGTATCACACATAGTGGTCCCCATGGTTTGTGTCTTGGTGGACCAGTTGTATTGACAAGATTTCGACTAAGCTTACCTTAACTCAATCTTAGTGGGTCCATTGTAGATTCTGTCCTACGTGTACATTTGATGATGTGGCACAAATTGAATCAGAAGTTACTAAATAACCAACTATTGCACTGAGTTTCCTTTTCATTATAGGTCTCATTGTTTCCTTTCTTATCAGGTACACAAGAAGAAGCTGCAGCTGCTTATGACATGGCGGCAATTGAGCATAGAGGAATGAATGCAGTGACGAATTTCGATATTAGTCATTATAGTGGCCTTTTAAAATGCCAACAACCATCACCATCACCATCACCGCCGCCACCACCGCCACAACAACTATGTCAACAATATCAACCGTCACCATCTTGTTCATATTTTGCTGAATCACAAGAAATGACATCTCGAATCCTTACACCTGAATTACCCGAATCTGTCAATGGTCACTCTCCGGTAATGGTAGACCCGATGGAGGATAACTCATGGAGTCTTTGCATGGATTCAGGATTCAACCCACTACCTATGCCTAATATTGATCTTGAAAAAGCAAGCGAGCTACCTGATTTGTTTAATGATAGTGGGTTTGAAGATAACATTGAGTGTCTATTTGAAGGGATTAACGCTACTAAGGAGGAATTCGGAAGTCTTGAAGAGAAAGATAATGCACTTAATTTTGATAGTTTCTTTAACAGCTCAATTGATTTTGATGGTGGAGATTTATTGGGAAGTCTTGGAGTGGGAGGAGAAGAGAATCTGAATGGTAATGGTTCTTCAGCAAGGAATGCATCACCATCAGTTCCATATCCTTTTCCTATCAGAATTTGCTCTTAAAATTTTCGAAGAAAATTAAGATGGCATCATGAACAAATACATCCACATTTTCTATGTGTTTGTGTTTGGGATTTTTAGGGTTGTGTTTAGGTTTGGTTTCAGAGAATGGTGGTGTTCTTGGGGGTTGTTTGAAATTGATGTCTCCAATTTGCGTTTGTGGATTGGGGAAAGGAGGTGTTTGTTTGGGTAGTTCAAAAGACTCGAATGTTGCTGGGGGCTGGATGGAAACTAGGATTTATTTTTCTGTTCTTTTTTCTTTCGGTTTTAGTTTTTCATGATGTCAAATTAGGATCAATTTTTCTTTAATGGAAATGGAAATAGATTTTATTTTAGTTTCATTTTATTTGCAGGCATTTAACATAAAAATCTGCACTTTCTGGTGTAGTAGCGTGTGCACCTCATGATGCTATAAAATTTCTTGGTCAGGACAGTAGATTTGTGTATTGGAATCAAATAGCAACTCCTCCCAAGTGTCACTCCTGCACAGGGTGTTACTGATAAAGATTCTCCCAATTCAGTTTTTTCTTGTATCAGTCCCATCCCAAACCTTGTCCTCTTTATCTGAACATGATGTAATATCTGGAGACCAATCCATCACAAACCTTTGCTCTTCCGAGTTCAGACCAACCTAAACCTTTAAACAACTCCATTTTGACTCCCATGTCGATAACCTCATCGAAGATACAACACAATTGTAAGCAATCTTGATTCAGGCTTGAACCCTAACTTCAGTGCATTATTACAATTTTCTTTCACAATTTTAAGCAATCTTGATTCAGGCTTGAACCCTAACTTCAGTGCATTATTAAAATTTTCTTTGGGAGTTCCGTTATTAACATTAGAACTCCAGGTCGATTAGTTTAAAGATTATAAATTCTTGAATATGATACATTTCAGAAGATTATGTTTGGTTGTATCGCTTCTGGGTGAGCTGACAGAAGAAATATTGAGCGTTCTGTAGATTTAACCGCATTTTCCTTTGTCTTGACTCCTTTAATCCTATGTTGCATGGACACGGGACACAGTTACGGGGACACCTCAAATCTAAAAAAAACTATGTTGCATGGACACGGACACGGGATACAGTTACAACACAACACGGTTACGGGACACGTCAAATCTAAAAAAAACGGGTTACGGGGACACGCTATGTATATTACTCACAAGTCACGTCATTAAAATCAAATATTACTACAATCAACACAACAAAATAATTACTCTTATTTTTAAAATATTTGATTACTAATTATATAATGTTAATAATAATAATAATGTAAAAATGGTAAAGTTTTTCATGAATAATGCTTGGATATGACTGACACAAGAATAAATTAGCGTCACATTTAGTTTATTTTGATTTTCCAAACCAAAATAAATCATTTATGACTTGTCCGGAAGTGTCCAATTGGTGTCCGCAAAGTGTCCAATATCAATTTTTACGCGACACGTGATGTGGCGTGTCCATCGAGTGTCGGGAAGTGTCGTACTGTTCGCGTGTCCGACACGGTTACGACATCTTTCTTGGAGTGTCCGTGCAACATAGCTTTAATCTAAAGAAATCGATTTTGTAATTTCAGATCCAAAGTGCTTGGAAAGGTTTGATTTTGGGTTTTCAGATTTTTTTTTCAGCATCAGTAAAGAGTAGATGACGAATCTGGTCTTCATTTTAGATTTTAGAACAAACAGAGAATAGATAGTAATGTCGATTTTTACGGGAGTTGGAAAGAAACATCTCTTGATAAACAGTACACCCCAAAATGTTTTCTCATACCAGGAAAGAACAGGAGAATTTACATTGGTCCAGATTTAAGTTTTACAACTTTTGGTGGAGGCAAAGTGTAATTCGTTTTCGAGATAAGCATAGGATAGAAGCTACCAGTGGCATAAGTGAAGATTGAAAGTTAACTAAAAAACATATCCACTTGGTGTTTTACTCCTCTGAGCAAGCTCACGGAGTCATGGGATGGGAGGCGCATAAGAAAAAGTAAAAGCTTTCAAAGGAAACACACCTTGCAACATGAGGTTCACTATTTTTTTCAGAATTTCAGGTCCTCATCCCTTAACCTGTATTATAGAAAAACGCCACAGTTGCCAGGGCATTTGGGGTATACAGATTTAGCTGATGATGAAAAGCTGATTAGATTTTTGAGTTATAAACACGAAAAGCTGAATAGAAATAAGAATTTTAAGATAAGAAGGAAACTCCAGATCTTCTCAAAACACACCAGGACTTCCGTGAGAAGTGACAGACCTAAAGTGAATATATATTGTTAGGATGTTAGAATTTGATTGTTGTATTATTATGTATTCTTAAGCCAAATGGAATATCTTCATTCTAATGCTCATTTCTTTAGTCAATTGAAATACAGTTTTCTATTCTGCAGGTACATTTTGTTTCATGTAAATATAATTCTAATGTAATAATACAGATTTAGATACAAGATATACCAAATAACTTGTATGATTAAAAAAAGAGGAGAAATTGTGAACGGGTAGTTTGCCTCATAAAGAAGACAAAAGCTACACCGCAGCTACCTGTCCAAGAGGTTGTACGCTGGCAAGTCTTTGAAACTGGAGACATCTTCAAGAGCGAGCTCTCGTTCTAACTGTGTTCTAGTTGACTTCAGAACTTCCTGCATAGAAGAAAAGAATAAAACAAAGACGAGCACCCAACAAATATAAGTTAATACACAAAAGATGAAAAACCATATCCTCTTGCTCAACAAATATAGAACTGATTGAGCTGGTTTAGCTATTTGTTTACATTGAATTCCATATAAGAAGCACGCTTTGCAAGCCACTGCGCATCCATCATCCGAAATGCTATACAGTAGAGATTATCGAATGCCATTTCATCTTTTCCAAGAAGTTCTAAGAATCGTCTGCCAGACACAGAATTAGGTTTGCCTGCAAGAATCATTAAAATCCAATGAAACCTTATACAAACAATAGTAAATGAGCCACACATCCACAGTTCACTACTTAACATCACATTACAGGTTTAAGGAATCTTTCACAGAACATTCAGCAAGGTGATGTTCTTCGCTCGATTTGAATTTGTTGCTGATGGTTTACCTGATTGCAGATCCAACATCTGAGCCAACATAAACGAAATATTGATGCCAGCTACAGCGAAGGGGTACTCCCATTCTGCTCTCCTCCCTTCTTTTTTGTGCAAAAGATTTTGGAACGATTCCTGGCAAACGGACAGAACATTTGCATTATATGAATAACTTCCCGTTTAAACTTCATAAAATTTCAAATGCATCTGCAACTTAACAATACAAACAGTAACTTATTCAAGATATATGCAAGTCACATGAATAAGATAAGAGGAACAAACCGGGTATTTCTTGGCAAAAAAAATGAGGTTCTCCAATGATATATATCCACCACCCCTGAAAAGAAAGGATATTCAATTTCAATAAAACGAGTACTATCTAGAGACACCATTGATAAAAAGCCATGGCCTTCTTATACCTAAAATCTGTGGAGGGGTCAGAACCTTGCCAACCCATCTCCTTCCACAGTTCCGATTTAAGAGCTGGAAGTTCCCTGCCAGGATAAGCTAATTTCCAAAGTTGCTTTAGCGCATCCTGAAAAAAAATCCCATTAGCAAGAAATACTAATTCAGCAGCAAGTTCAACTTTTTAAGGGAGTAAGATACAGTAATTAGCACATTGTAACAGCTTTCCATGCATAAAAACATAATTAAAAGTAAGATGCACAAATGCATATGTACATCTATACAATACAATGCTGACCTAAAGAACAGCATATGGGGTGAGAGAATCAAGAATAAGATATAAAGCTATAAACCCCATGTTACCAGAATATACTGTTGCGAAATCCCTCTGGTTAAGATGGTTAAGATAGTGCTTTAACTAGAACACCCCAACTAATTAAATGTTAAATTGCACTTGGTTGTAGTCAACTGAATTAAAGGGATTCAAGGTTAACTATATCACAGTTACTAGTAAGTGTCCAACAGTTGAATTGGCCAGACACTTGGTGGTTGTGCCAACTGGTCAGGGATCAGGCAACTTCTTACAAAAGTTGTCTTTACAAAAAAAAAAAGAACGAAAAAAAAAGAGCACAACTATTTTAGTATCAGGAACCACCAGGCTTCACGTTTTTATGTAGTCCATGGTCCGCATAGCTACCGAAAGCTTTTGATCACCCAAATATTATAAAGAGAATCAAAACCTACTCTTGACCCCATATTGAAGGAGTTTGCAAGCAGGAAGATAAGAAAAATAAAGAACGCGGACCTGATGTTCTGTACAAGCACCATCAAAAGGAATCTCCAACCTTTGCTTTAGATACTTCAGTCTTTCTTCCTAGAAATTTATCAAATGATGCATTAGAGATAATATAGTTTATCCACTACTTGGTTAAGTTTTACCACTAGGACTCTACAGCTACTTCATTACATGAAACTCAACAGTATTGGAAGAGATAAATTATATGGAGGAAGAAAGGGTTACATCAAATGGACAAAATCTACCTGTTATTCTAACGCAGAAAATAGCTATACAAAAACATACAGAATATGTTTAAATTATTTTTACATTTCTTTTCTAGATATTACATAACTGAATCTTACCTGCAAAGGACTTAAAGAAGCCATTGTAATCTTATTTTGCCCGTTAGATCCAAATGATATAAGCCTCCCGAGAAGCGACCCGGATCCAATGACAATATTAGCTACAAAGATACAAGGAGAAATTGCCAATTAGAAAGAGTGTGACCGAAAAACTCCTAGGTCGAGACACACGTTACTGTGCTATAGAATGACATCCATAAGACTAGTAGTAAATTTTTGTTTCACCAAGATTGCTTTAGTAGAATCTCTTTCTTCGGATCATTTGAATATACACCTTAAGTTTCTGGGCGTCTCGCTATACTGTGAGCAAATGAACTCTCTTAAATTTCCAAAATGATAAGTTACATAGGCATTTTCAAGAGATTTCAACAAATACGTTCAAGCACCCTACATCTAGATTGTTCAAGACACTACCTAGCCATTTTGTCAGCAAAATAAATGGAAAACTGGAAAAGCAGGAATCTTTATGCCAGTTGTCAAAAGAGATATAGGAAATTATGAGCCACAACTCGATTCATATGGATGAATCAAGATATATTCAGTACAATTAGCTGATATGTTTCCGGTATGAACTGATTACCTAACCACTGTGCCCATTGGGCAATCAATTGGGAGAAAACAAACGTCCAGTGAAGTTGCACCTTTCTTCGCTCACTATCCCAGAGTTCTTCGAAATTTTGTCCCTGCACCTAATAAATTTTTCCTTCGGAGTAAGACATAGCTTGCATTAAGCAAAAACTACCTAACCACTTCTCTGACAGTATATAAAAGCTACAGAAAAATCTTACCTCTGAGAGCTTCTCATCACTATCATGATGCCCTAGCAAAGGCTCATTCAAATCATCCATTCCTGATGTATTAAAATGCTCACGAACTTTTCCCCCTACATCCCCGTGGTGGAGTCTCCGCCGCAAGTTTCTTGATGTCATAGGTTCTATAGCATTCAAAGGTTACACCTGTTCCCTGTCAATATAAAGTGTACCACGATTATCAGTTTTTAGTATCATCAGAGGACAAGCGGATCATACCAACCACAAATTTGAAAGGAAAAGTTCTCTAGAATATGGAAAGATACTGTTTTTAAGCCGGACAACAGCATAATAAACATAATGCATCACAGGATGAGCAGATAGGATTCAAGATACCCTATGTTAATGAGAACCTCTACCAGACGATCTAAATTCTAGTTGTACAAATAAAGCACCAAAAGCAAAAAAGACATCCAAATGCAAATACTTTTAACTAAATCCAAACAAATATAGTTTGCCTTTATCATCATACCATCTCCAATTTTTGCTTGAAAGTATAAACTTTCACATCGACTACCTAAATTTGAACTTTATTTTGATGTCTATGCTCCTAACTTGTACCCAAAATTGTACCTTCTGTCTAAACTCAAATTCTCCATTCACTAAAAACATTTTAGAAAACGCCAACATTCAAGCCTAAACTTGAATTGCTACTAAGTTCTATCACTAAAATTTCTAACAAAAATAAAGAAGTAAAGAAATAAATCAAATTTCAAACACGATATCATATGCCATCAGGATGTACGCCTGTGCCCCATTAAACCCTTACTTCAAATCACTATTACGAAATCAAATATCTTCAATTTCATCGGAAACTAATCAAAATTAATCGGAAAATCCACAAAAATCATACCTTTGCCTCTCTTTACAGAATGACCTGAAAATTCATACACATTCGAAATTTCACAGAAAATTCATCTAATTCACAATCTAGAACACCAATGTTAACCCAATTGTAAAATCTCAAATTCCACGCCGTATGAAAAAAAATATATAAGAAAATCGAAGTGGGATCCTCACCAAAAACCCTTGTAAAGAATAAAATCCGTCTTGCACTTGGATAAGAATTCTATCTCAAGACTTAAAATTGTTTCTCAAATGGTTGAAGGAATCTCACATAAGTAACGTATAAAGAAACCTTCAGAGTCAAGGAAAGCTCAGAGAGAGAAGATCCAATACAAAAAGTATTTTAGCTTTTTCACAGAAGAGGAAAACGAAAGAAAAGAAAAAAAACACTTCCTCTGCAGATTTTGTACGTGCCAAATAAGGAATCAGTGGGATTTAGATGTTGATGTCCAGCTGCATTGCCTCGATCCGATTGTCATTGTATGGCCAAAGTCAAACTCGTACATGTTCTCCACTTCGAGTCTGGACTTGAGTCTCTGGACCGTTAGCCCAACCAATTGCTCCGTATATTTGTAATAAGTCTGTTAAACGGGAGACATTTAACAGCCGAATGTTGCACTGTTTTTACTGGATTGATTTTTTTTATTTTATTTTTTGGATGAATACTGGGTGGACTTTCGCAACAGAGAGACATTTTTTTATTTTTTTCCTTTGAAAATGAAGTTATCTAAATTAAAAAAAATATATCTACAAGAAAAAGGTTAAAGACCCAACAGGTAATTTAGCAACATGCTCTTCCTTCTTTCGCAAACTTAATATAGCCAGTAACAAAATTGGGGACATCAATCTGATTAACTGCAAGCCTTGGTCTGCCGCTGATATACTGCAATGAGCTTTAACCTAGAACAACATTGCGTAGAAATTGATACAAAAAACAGAACCAAACAAGTTCTGAAAGTACATCTGCCTCCCAAACCTGAGAACTCCCTATTACAGCCAAATTGAAAAGAAGATTCATATTATAGTTTGGTTTGATAACCTTACAAGAAACATAATCAAAAGAAGCAAGCTTACTAAAATGACATCCACTATCTTATTTGTTCTCCATCCAGTGGCCCTCTTCTTTCCCTGAAGAGCTTTTGTAAGAAGAGCATTTGCTCCCTATGAGATTTGCAGTGTGCTTAGGCTTGGTGTGTTGAAAAACAGTTTCACACTGGGATTTCCAAATATACCATCAGATAGTGGCACATACTTCCGCCCAAGGACAATAGGGAGTAAGAGAATGATATTTACTGAACCAAGAGGCACACCATTCTCCTAATTGTCTGATTCCCCTAGCTGCTATTTCCAGATGAAATGAGCAGAAGGCCTGTACATCTTTTCCAAAGCTACAATGCATTTTTGATGTATCATCACACATAACATGAGTGGGATTGATAGGTTGAACGTAAATAGACAAGGAACCACTGAAAGGAATGATTTTAGTTTTGAGTTTCCAACTGAAGTGCTGAATTCTGGGAATGACCTTCATTTTCTTGGCTATGCCATCCTCAATCTGAGCTTCCATCTTACCAAAAGATCATAAAGAGATTTACTACTGAAATTTCCTTGATTATTGTCCTCCCTTAAAGTAACCTCCTTGTGCTTATCAGGTGAAAAAATAAGTATCCTCCCCACTATTTCCCAATCAAACAGGCCATAAAGGACTGGTACATTTCATCCACTATCCGTAATGAGATCAGCTACCAGCTCATAATTATGACCCCTAAACATTCTCCTATCCCCTTCGATGATGTTATTTTGGTTATGTATCCAATTGTCCTTCCATATGTTTATACTGTTCCCATTACCTACTTCCCATATGCTAAACTCTTTGATCAACGTTAGACCCTTATAGACACCATTCCAGGCCCAAGAAGTAGTGCACTTACAGACAGCATGGAAGGGATTGGTGGCAGGGAAGTACCTAGCTTTCATGGCAAGAGCCCAACTGGAATTTGGTTGATGGAAAAGCCTCCATCCATTTGGAAGGGCTATTTACTGGTTGACGTTGAACCCGAGAGATGAAGAATTACAAAGGTCGTACGCTTATAGTTAGAAAATGCCTGGAAATTACATGCAGCAATTAGGATCCCCATACAGCAATATCCCAAAAGAGTCAATAAGAAAGTTATAAAACCTTAATAATGATATCCAAAAATTAGTGTGCCCAAAGCCACATAATTCAAATCCAGTGTCTTGACAACCCACCATATAGCTTAAGAAGTGCTAACAGCATTAGAAGAGATTATGATAAGAAAAAAATCCATTGACTGATGTTGTAACCTACCGTCCATTTTACCTAGTCCTATAGCATATTGATTCTCTTGAAAAAATAACCAAAGATCGGAAACTAATAGCTATAACATGGTTCGGGAAAGAATGGAAAAACCAAGACAACTTCACAACCAAAACCACAAAACAGCTAAGGTAGATAACTTACTCTCACTGCTAGTCTTCAGCTTCTTCTTTGGCTGAATATTCTGACCGACTATTTTTTCTGCCAATTTATGATCCCTTAAAGGGTGATACTTCATCGATTCCAACTGTTTTTTTGTTGTGTCTTGCCTCTGCTTCTCATCTCTCTGTAACCAAAACCAAAAAAACAATCAATAAATAACTGCAAAGACGAAACAAGAAAGACAACTTAGCAAAGGGGCTGGACTAGACACATACATAAGCCTTCTCAAAGACTGCAATCTGTTGCTTGCAAAGTTTATGTTCCATTTCTAAAGCACGAATTCGAGATTCAATGGGCACAGTACATTGCTCAACTACTTGTTTTTGTCTACCTCGAACAATATCCGGCTGCCAAACATTTAAAGCTACTGATGCCGTCCTAAAACAAGAAAAAAAATAGAGGTAAATAAATTCCAAACCTCAAAGTCATAACCTAAAATAAAACCACAAAAAATGGGATAGATTTGGGTACCTGACATTATGTAAATGACTTAACTCTTTAGATGCCGAATTCAATCTCTGGGTTTCATCCATCAATTGAGATCGTAATTGCTTAATCTTTGTAGAGTGCACAAAAATCTGACTTTCCACTCTAAGAACAGCTCGGTTATAAACAGCCAGCTTACGGCTTTTCTCTTTCTCATAACTGGATTTGTATAAGGATTTAAATTGAAACGCTTGTGATGATGAAGAGGAATTATTTGAAAAATCTAGGGTTAGTAAATTATGCCATAGGGTGTCTTCACTGGATAATCTATTGAGGCGTCTACTAGAAATTGAAACACAGCACAGATCCTTAAAACCTAATTTGGAGTTTCTTACACCCATCTCTAATATTTTCCTCCAAATTTCATCAGGTAGATCTAGAACAGACATCCTGGAAATAAACACCAAAACGAGCCTTAGAAATCTACTCGGAAGAATATAGGAATGATCGTGAAGAAGCGGTTTTCGGAAGGAAGAACCGGCTGTGCGGAGGGAAAGATTTAACGAATGACCGAAAAATGATTTTCACTTTCAAAGTTTCAATTATTCTTTACAGACCGAATAAAGTAACACTTTTGTTATAGGGAGAGGGTTTTGGATCAAGAGAGTGGAAAACCAGGACTCAACTCAATGATTTACGAGTGAGTTAGGTTTAATACTTTTGGACCAATACACCCTTTAAACTATTTAACTACTGATGCTAACAAAAGCTGAAAACCCAATTTGATTTGATTTATCACCATATGTTCGACAATGCTATGACGATGATCGGTGAACATTGAAGTTTGAGAACCATTTTCTAACCTAAGGGAACCCAAAGTATTTTGTGAATCTCGTTTCCGAAGGTACCCAAGGTTGTTGGACAACCAAAATCTCAAGTATCCAAACAAGAAAAAACAGTCTCTAAAACCCTGGTTCTTTCATACAAGTCAAAGTTTCAATTATTCTTTATAGACCGAATAAAGTAACACTTTTGTTATAGGGAGAGGGTTTTGGATCAAGAGAGTGGAAAACCAGGACTCAACTCAATGATTTACGAGTGAGTTAGGTTTAATACTTTTTGGACCAATACACCCTTTAAACTATTTAACTACTGATGCTAACAAAAGCTGAAAACCCAATTTGATTTGATTTATCACCATATGTTCGACAATGCTATGACGATGATCGGTGAACATTGAAGTTTGAGAACCATTTTCTAAGCTAAGGGAACCCAAAGTATTTTGTGAATCTCGTTTCCGAAGGTACCCAAGGTTGTTGGACAACCAAAATCTCAAGTATCCAAACAAGAAAAAACAGTCTCTAAAACCCTGGTTCTTTCATACAAGTAGAAGAGAAATGTAACATTCACGTTCATAACCCAAAACGTGAACACCAAATTTCTCCTCGTGTAGATGACGGTGAAATACAGATTTCACTACCACTTCTTGAACGGTGAAATGCAGATTTCACTACCACTTCATGGACGGTGAAATGCAAATTTTGTTGGACACCCAAAATCGAACATTTCACGGCAAATTTTGTTGATGGTGAAAGATGACATGTCGACTTCCATAGTTATGTTGTGAAAAAAGTGTTAAATACATTAGTCACCAAGCGAAAAGCCATGTGCATAGATAAAAACAACCAAGAGGGAACGAAAAGTGGTATCATAAGATAAGATACGTGCAATGCAAGATGCTTTTATGTTAATCTTTGCAAGTCGAAACTAGCACAAAGAGTGCTCTTGACAAACTCTTTTGCATCACTTATACGGCAAATTCACTTGTTTTAGTTCACTCAGCCTACGACTATAAATTCTGCATAACTAAAAAACGACAATTTAATTTGTACAAAATACCAAACCAACGGTTAAAAGTTGATGGAATAATTATGCAATGACCAAGCACCCATCAGTAACCAAGAAGTTAAGTCACTGTATAGTCTCTTTAGTCACTAATCTAGTTTCTAGTCTTTTACATGTATAAACCTCACCAAATATTACCACTTCGAGTAGCTCTAGATTCGTTTGATATATTTAGTCTTTAGTCATTAATTTCCTCTCCAACATAAATCTTAGCATTTGCAATCAAAGAACCAATTCTTCTGCTGTTGTTTCTCGCAACTGCTTTACGACATTGGTTCTCGTTCCCTCTGGAAAAAGAGGCATCTAATTTTCACGTTCACTGGAGTAAATGAAAGAAGTTTGCTTCCATAGTTTTTCTAAAATTCTCGTTCACCACATATAACGTGATACGTTGGTTTCTCATTTTCCATAGTCAATGAGATTTCAAGAAATCATTGGAGTATGTTATTGAACTATTGAAATCAAACACTTTTGCCCCAACTTTCTGCACATTATGTTTGCTTAATGAGTATTTTCAAAGATTGAAGCTCTTAAGAAACCCTTACCTAATTATTACTAGATCTTAACAGTAAGGAATTTACATTATGAATTTATGTGGTATTATAGTAGAATTGCAGGTTTTGTTTCATGATGATTAAAATTACCAAATGACTAGACAAACCATGAACAACACCTGAATATGATTTGGTTGAAAATTTTCAATAGATTTTAAGAACTAATTTTAGGGTTTGTTCTTCACGGTTGGAGTAGGGAGGAAGAAGATGGAAATTTTGTTGGGAGGAATCGTGCATTATGTTGAGGGTAAATTTGTCCGGATCGATAGATATTTTAAACTCGTTTTAATTTGATGAGTTGACTCTGATTTTATCACTCCCTTGATCCAAAACCCTCCTCCCTATAACAAAAGTGTAAAGTAAAGTCGGCCAAAACCGACAGATAGGGGGTGAGCACGGTCCGGATTAGCCCGATGTTCGGCCCATCCGCTTAAGTCCAATGCATGGTGGATTTCCGCCTCACCAAAGTGCCCAATTTTTCTTTAGAAATTGATGAACAAGTCGGTCAAGGTGTAACAAAAGGACGTGACAACGAGCAACGGTTTCTACCATTTCGACATCGCATTCGATCCAACATTCAACGGGTTTCTCAATAAATCTTTTATATAATCAATGTTTAAGATATAAAAGAGGAAATTAACAAAAATGAATCATTTGTACAAAACCTTGCATGTTAGAATTGCGTTATCATTCATTTGCATAAGACGTTCAATATTTTTATGCCTATGATGATAAGATTATGTAGACTTCATACAAGTTCTAATAATTCACCTTAGAATGTGTATAATTCATTTTAAATATTGGGATATTTCGGTAATTGGAAGCCAAAGCATTTGGGTGGTTTGGGTATCAAATGTTTAAGGAATACCAGTAGAGCATTAAAAGCTAAATGGGTATGGAGAAAGGTGGTGCAGGAGAAACTGAAAAATAACAGGGATGTTTGCTTACCTACATATGATGATACAACTCAAGGAAGAAGTAACTGGAAAAGTGTAATGAAGTCTTCTGTGTTTCTTGATGAACATGTTCAGTTTAAACTGAATAATGGGAAATTCTGTGTTTCTTGATGAACATGTTCAGTTTAAACTGAATAATGGGAAATCTATAAGGTTCTAGCTTGATAATTGGACTAAAAATGGTACTTTGAAATCTAGGTTTCCAGCTATTTACAAAGCTTGCAGTAATAAGAAGGCTTCCATTTTTGATATAATAGTGGAGGGTAGATTACAATGCCAGACCAGAAGAACATTTTATCTAAATGAGCAACTTGAATGGGACATGTTGTGCAATCAGCTGGTTCCAGTTCATGGTCTTAATGAAGAAGAAGAAGATGAAGTTGATATAATGGGAGGTTTTACTGTCAAGAAATGCTATGAAACTTTGTTACAGGATGGTACAAATTGTGATTTTAACAATTTTTTGTGGAAGAAAGGCATTCCTCCTAAGGTAAGTTTCATGATTTGGGCTTACTTTCATGATTCACTGCCTACTCTTACAATGCTTAATCACAGAGGGATAAATATTCAGAGTGTGCAATGTCTCTTTTGAAACTTGGAGGAGGAAACAACAAATCATATATTTGTAGGATGTTCTTTTGCATATGAAGTTTGGTCTTATTTTCTAAAGTCTTTTAAAGTCTCTTGGGTTGCTGCAAGAACTGTGGTTAGTAATTTTGAAGCTTGGCGAATGAATCCATTACATGGCAGGAGTAGAAAGGTGTGGGAAAAGTTGTTTTATGCAGTTCTATGGCACTTGTGGAAGGAGAGGAACAATAGGAACTTTGGAAGAAGAGCAATGGTTGTGGAGGAGGTCATCATGTTGATTAAACAGACCCTTGTGCTTTGGTTTTCCGAGAGCGAAGTCTTTAAGAATATTTCTGTAAATCAAGTTTTATTACATTGGGATACAGTAATGCAAGTTTGATGTGTTGCACACTGTAATTGGTTGTACATATTTTTTTTCTTTTAATATAACCTTTCCAAATAAAAAAAAAAAACTGGAATTTTTTATGAGTTGACAATGTGAACAACAATTGGAGATATTACAAAAGTTTTCTCTCAATTCTAACACAGAAAAAACTCTCTTCATAGCAGTTCAAACATATCTTAATACAAGCACTTAGTCACATTAATCTTAATACTTTCTCTACTTCCCTCCCTAAGATCAGCCATTCTCATAAAAGAGTAAACGATGGTTCCCAAAATATTTTGTATAATAGTCCGGCTAAGATTCTCCTATTTGATTGAATTTATTTTTTACTTTTTTGAATAAAACATGAATTGAATGATACAAAGTATGAAACTTTACATGTCATTGGATAAGGAATTTTACGGTTGATTCTTCACACCTGCTGGTAATACAAATATTCAAAATCACTTGTTGTTTTGAAACTTCCTTTTGGGTTTCTTCTTCTTTACGGCATTCTTTAGTGAAGTAATTATAAATTTTTTTCTTCTTTTGTTTAATCATTCTAATGCATCCAAGTTACGACTGTATGTCAATATTAGTGCCCCAACAAATCACATTGAGAAACAAAAAATTGAAAAAACAAAAAAAGAAAGTGATATAGTTATGATGATTCCGAGATATGGTGACAACAATTAAGTTATTTCTAACACCTAAAATGCACATTCAAATACGAATATAACATTCACGGGCACACCAATACCTATATCAGAGAATGCTTTGTTTCCATCTATCTAGAATCGTTAGTGTCATCTTGTATTGTTCACAAGTTTCTAAATTTTGGAGTATCTTATTGGCATCAGTTTTTGTAAACACTACCCCCAAACCTAAATCTAACATTGTCCTCGATGCTTTAAAGCGTGCAACCTAGGATGACATGCAAAGTTAAGAGATAAAAATGTAGTTCAAAGAAAAGGGGTTGAAAATTTTCACCTGACTGACGAAAGTAAAGTCGCGTTCCCTGTTACACATATCAAACGATAATAATAACAAGAAAGGCTAAAAAACATTAAAAAAAAATGTACCTACTAGAATATACAAATAAGATTCTCCATATATTAACAACCTAAATATCTGGGAATCAACCCAGAGCACAATATAAACAACCGATGACAACCTAATATTCTCGTTGTAGAAACGTAAAGATATAGAGAATATCAAAAGGAAAGAGCTACCCTCAAAACCTAGTTTTTGCAAAAGACGTGTCATTGTGAACAAAAATAACCGAGTCAAAGGGTTTGCTAGGGGATATAATTAAAAGTACTGGGAAACATGCATAGGTATAGAGATATCACGAGATGCAAAGTTATCTAGTAAAATCGGAGAATCGAGAATCTTCCGAAAAGTTGTACTAACAATTCTAGGTATATAAATTTTGTCACTGGGTTTATGACCCTGTACTAAATCATCAAAATTATGTCCTGTTAGAGCATTGCTCGGTTGAACCCATTAGTTTTGTTATCTCAAGCATGTTGTCAATGTTAGTTGATCAAAACTATATCTTGATTTCTAATCTACTAAGTCAAGTCTCAGACTAGGTTAGAATTCGTAGTTGAGTATTAGAGATCACCCTTGAAGACTGAAGATCGGTGAAGAAATTTGGAGAACTTTTGTATCAGGTATGTGAAGACTGAACCATTCAATTTTACTCACCATCGTACCATTCTATCATTGAGACTATATCGTATGACTTCTAGTAGATTTACAAAGAAGAAGTTTCGAGTTAAGCTTGTCTTGTGAAAAATTTCGAAATATGATTTAGCAAAGATGTTCAATGGTCCTTAACAACATTAGTTTTAAGAATTAATTTGTGGATCAATTGAAAATTTCCCATACAAATGATATTATTACTTGGGAATGTATCAAACATCATAAGAGAGAAATATTGAACTTACTGATATTTCTACTCAAGGTAGGTTGGCGAACAAGTTTGCAAATCATATATATCTGAGTTTCAGAAATACTAAACGGTTGGCGAACCAGTTCGCAAACCACAAGTTCAGTTGGGTATAGTTCACTAATCGTGGTGAACTGAATTTCAAAGTTGGTATAATAGGCTAGCAGTTGGCGAACCCAGTTCACGAACCGTTGTCAACTGAGTTCGGTAGTCTAGTAGGGTTGGCGAACCTGGTTCACGAACCGTTGCACCCTGACTCGGAACAAGCCATGCGGCTCACGAATCGTCTTACCAACTGTCCCACTTTATATTTTAGCAAATGCTCAAAGACTTATTTTTAATATGTTTAGCATTGCTAGAACTCTCTTAAACACTTCTAAGACTTCGTTGATCACTTAAACACTTATATGTGTGCATCATGATTAAACTCTTAGTTGTTTAAATTAACATCAAATTGTTTTTAGTTATTTGGCTAAGTTGCCAAACCGAACAGTCATTGTACATAATTCCGTAATCGGATCAAAGTGTATATTCGTCTATTGTATTTTTCAAGAATAGAGTTTGCTTGATTTTCAAGTTATCTTGGCTTGAATTTTAAGCAACCCTTGGTCTTGGAAAAAATAAATAGATATGCTCTTTCAACTGGGAAAATTAATCCCTGACACTTTGTGTCCTAGTTGATTCTAGAGTCGTCCTCTATTGACCTAGGTTTCCAATGTGAAATATAATTAGGTCTTCGACTAAAAGACTTCTCTTTGGGGATTCGTGCCAGGTCCGACTATCCTTACCTTGATAGTTCGTGAATCTTGATCTTGCTTTTCTGTTATTGAGGTTTAATCTCTTTCAGGCAAGCTAGATAGTAATCCCAAAGTTGTATTCTTCTCAGACTTTGTGATTCTTCAAGATAGATATCTGAGAACTGGTCTTAATTGATCTTTTGAAGATTATTCTTGAGAGGTGGTTAAGAATCTAGGCTGCTCTTCGGGTGTCATAAGTTCCACATTTGTGAGGTTTGCTAGCTTTGTCTATTGCAAATAGATTTCCTCACCTTGATCTTTGATCTAAACAAAAATCTAATAGGCTTATTTATTATAGGCAGATTAGTATCGAAAGTCTTCACTTCGGCTGAAGTAACTCTTAGGTTGTAAAGGACGTCAGCTAAGGGAATCAAGTACGTAGAGCCTTGCGAGGTTCAAGAGACATAAGGAGCGCGACTGTAACTGAATCGCTTGGATGGTGGGTTCGGTCTCAACTGCATTCCAGTCCGAAGTCTGATAGTAGGCTAGAGTATGTAGTGGCTTAATACAATGTGGTGTTCAAATCTGGACGAGGTCCTGAGGTATTTATACTACCTCGTTAACAAAATTTCTGGTATCTTATATTTTTCCTTTTCCGCGTTATATTATTTATCTTTATAATTGGATTTACACAGGTTTTACATATTCAATCTAAGTAGACACTGTTAGATCATTTCTCGGTCAAACTCACAAGTGTTGCTATCTCAAGCTTGTTGTCAAAGCTATATCTTGATTTCTAGTCTACATTTAGTCAGGTCTCGAATTAGGATAGAAGTGTGTGGTTGAGATTCGGATACCACTGCGTTCTACCGTTTGAATGCTAAGATCAACATGAGCTTTGGAGAACTTCAACATCAAAAGGTAGGTGAGGACTAAACCACCTGTTGGTACACTGCTCGGTCGAACTCACAAGCGTTGCTATCTCAAGCTTGTTTGTCAAGTTTAGTTGCTAAAACTATAAGTATTGATTTATAGTCTACTTATAGCTAAGTCTCGGACTAGGATAGAAAGTGTAGTTGAGCTCTAGACTCCACGGCATTCATCATGCAAAGACGAAGAACTACTCAAGGAACTGGTGGAACTTCATCGACTAAAAGGTATGTGGAGACTTGAACTTATCTATCACTCAAAAATCTATCTACTCTATCTCCTATCTTGAGACAAAAGTCGTATTGCTATATAGACTTTGATTATAAACATTTGCTATTTCGAGCTGAGTTTATCTTGCTTATCTATTTCTCGAAATATGTGTTGGTAAGCTTTCGCTTTGGCCAAGTTCATCTTTATAAGTGACGAAAGTCATGTTGATTATTTCAATATCTTGAAAATCGCTTTGATGAAAAATAGTGTGTGAATAACCTCTATTTAACATCCTCTAAGAATGTTTCAATGATTGAAATGAGAGTTTAGAATATATAACCTTGAATGGATATAAACATTGTATGTGAACTCATACGTGTGTAAGTCCAAAATCCTTGAACTAAAGTATGCGTACTTTACTAGTTCAGGAAGTCCAAAAGATAAGTCTGCATACCCGTACGCGTACTGCCGGAAGTTCACATCCCGTGAATTTCTGCTGAAGTTTGTGAACTGAAAACAAACTCAAATCGGGTACTTAAGTATGCGTACCGGTATGCATACTTAAGTGGGTTATTTTCTAAAAACGGTTTATTCGTGAACTAAGACATATATAAACTAAGGAATGCATATTTGCAAACCGTGGCTATAATGTTCATGAATCGATTCGAGTGAATCAAAATCGTTTTTGCTTCGATTGTGTCTTATATACTTCTATGAGATCTAAGCAATTGAACAACTTTCTAACTAGTTCTTTTGAGTCATTTGAACTAGTTATGGTAAAGATGAATAAGGTTTATATGAAAGTTTTCATATGGCTAACCATTTGGTTAACTACTGTTGAACCAACTAGGTGTATACGTTTAGGTACGGTTACACAAACCTAAATGAACATGCATTTCATTTGTGTATAACAAGCTAAGTTCGATCTAACGGTTGAAAGATATTAGCTTGAATCTAATCAGGTTTTCATCTAACGGTGAATATTGAATGCTTTGTCACCAACGTAACTTAGATTGCAAACCCTGATTTGGAGACTATATAAAGGAGAACTCTAGCAAATGGGAAACCTAATCCCCACACCTCCTATGTGATACTAGTTGTATAAGCTAGAGTCGATTCTCCTTTAACCTTAGGTTTCTACCGAGACCCTGTAGGTTAACGACTTGAAGACTTCATTGGGATTGTGAAGCCATACCCAACTATTTTCTCTGTAGTTGGGTGATCTGATCTTTCTGTTTCTATCATCATTGAGTGCAATCGTAAGATTGGCTTGATATTAATTTCTCCGATAGGTAAGATAGAAAAGTAGTCACGAACATCTTCGTCTCATCGTTTGTGATTCCACAATATCTTGTTTCGCTAGTCGATTAAGATTATTGTGAGGTGATTGATATTTCTAGGCTGTTCTTCGGGAATATAAGTCCGGTATATCAATTGGTTCCTGTTCACCTTGATTTATCAAAAGAAGGAACAAAACTCGTAGGTATTTGCGGTTTCCTTGTTAACAAAACTTATGGTGTCTGTGTTATCTTTTCCGCATTATATTTTGCTATATAATTGAAATATCACAGGTTGTGCGTTGAATCGATCAATTGGAAAATCCAACCTTTGGTTGTTGATTGAAATTGATTAATACTTGAACATTGGTCTTTGGTACCGTTCAAGTTAATTTCTCTTGTATTCAATTAGACTCGCAGATTTCTATTTGTTTGAGTAAGGATTGAATCGAGAAATTGAGATATAACTCTTTAATATACTTTTCATTAAGATTGAGTCTGACTGTCTAGTTAATTCTCTTAAAAGCATATTGGAGTTAGTCCATACAGATTGCTAAGCAAAATATTAGGGGAGGTTGTTGTACCCCCACTTTTTCAATTGGTATCATAGCAGGCAAACACGTTTAAAGGCCTTATAAGTCTTTGTTTGTAGCGATCTGAATCCATGGACAGAAATTATATCTCCATAAACGTACCGCCAGTCTTCGATGGCTCAAACTACTTGTGGTGGAAAATTGCTATGCGTGCTTTTCTTCAAGCTCGTGATTTTCAAACATGCGTATGTGTTGTTAATGGCTGTAGTCCTCCGGTTGACACAGAAGGCGATGTGTGTAGACCTAAGGATATTGGTAGATATACTACAGAAGAAATCCTTGCTGCAAAACAAAATTCTGACGGATTAAATGCTATCATACATGCCATTAACCCAGATCTTCAGCATCATGCGACTACGTGTTTAAAGTCTAAAGATGCCTGGGATATGTTAGAAACCGTATTTGAAGGGAATACCTGTGAAAAAGAAGCTAGGCTTCAAAACCTAAATTCTGACTGGGAAAACCTTCATATGGCAGATGAAGAATCATTTGATGAGTTTAACCACAAAGTGTCTGAAATTGTTAATGCATACTTTGTGAAAAGGTGAGGGTACCCAAATATACCTCAAGCTAAAACTTTTCCTACCTATAAGTCCTTTCTCCGAAAGTGATTGTATATGGACCGAGTCGAGACAATACAACTAATCGGTTCACACTTCGTGTGATCGTCTATGGATACAAGATCGAGACAATATAACAACGAAGTATGTTTACTTGATAAGAGGTTCAGACTTAACCAAACACAATAGGATTGCTATCGAGTAAAATAGGGATTAACGTTTGTGTAATTTACTTTAATTATAATAAAATAATTATAATGCGGAATATAAAAGTAAATGACACAGCAAGATTTTGTTAACGAGGAAACCGCAAATGCAGAAAAACCCCGGGACCTTGTCCTGAATTGAATACTCTTAGGATTAAGCCGCTATACAAAATCAAACCAACTTCGTATAGTTGAGACCAAGCAACTAAACCTATAGTTCACCTAGTTCCGTCTGTATTCCCACGCCTCCAACTTATGAATAAGTCACGTACTTGGAATATTCCTTTGGTTCGTATTCCAAACAGTAAAGGAACAACAAATCTGTTTGGTAGAAACTCTCTTCAACCAAGTGACGTGACTTCGA
>JAJJWW010005474.1:0-33253 GCA_023531295.1 Papaver armeniacum | reverse complement strand
TTAGTATGAAGACAAAGTTACGATGAGCAATGACGAAGGATCAAATAAAAAACAAGTGGCAGAATTGTGAAACCACATCTAAACCACATCTACACGCGCCTATGCATCTCAAGTAATTTTCGGTAGAATGCAATTCCCAATTAAAATTTCGTATGCATGCCTCCCGGAAGATAGCAAATCACAAGCCCTACACAATGTAGGTATATGTCGACAACAAGTTTCAACAAGGAAGATTTTTCCGGAGTGGATCTCAAACGCCACAAGCAATGAACCCATGAAGATGGTTTATACAAGACAAGAACGAACAAGACAAATACAAAAAGATCAGTCTCACGCTAAACTCTCCCAAAAGCTTATGTTATTCAAGATTTTGTATTTTTCCGTTTTCTTTCTACTTTCCATTGAGTTGAACTATAATGCGTAACAATGTGAGTCTGCATTAATTAATTTTTAAAATTTCCTTGAATGTTAGTGGTGATAACATGAATGGTTTTTAGGAAAATATAACAACCACTCTCATCTTTGATTTTTCCTCCATAGTTAAATTTAAGGAATTTGGTAACATGCACTACGCTGGATTTGTGGCATTTCGCTATTACTTAGGAGTATATATATGAACAGAGTTAAGCCAAGTACACGGCCAAACGTAAACCACTAAGAATAACTCGTATTTTTTGTGTGGCACGAGTTTGTCTATAGCTTCCATAACTAATATGTATTGCCAGTGGGAGTGGGTACATCCATTTTATAACATATGTGGTGTTTTTACATTGTACATTTGTGTACGGATTAGCGCTAACAAATTGAACTCACAAAAATAAAGTAAAACCAAGTACGTGTCTATAAGTCGAAACAAAACACAGAATCGAGACCACCGCATTAGTACACAACCTCCTTTACTATCTTAAAGTAAATTCGTTTCCTATAAACAAATCCAAAGATATAAAATAGTGTACAAGTGTAGGCACTTTCGAAGGAAGAATATCGACACGTATCAACCATGCAGAACAATATATATTAATTGATGGTAACGCCGATCAAAAGTACAAAGAAACATAAGAAACCCAAAAAAGAAAATCAACTCTTTCCCTAAAGTTTTCTAAATAATTTTTTGTGTAACAGCCTCTTTCTCTGGTCGAATTCGCTTATCAAACATTACCAACAAGGTACACCAATCACACAACTTTTCCTTCTTTTTTGTTTTTCTAATTGTGTTTCGCTGTAGACTAATTTGGTTTTCAGTACTTCTAATACTCATTAGTATGCATATGGTAGATAAAACTTTATGATGATTTGATTTCAATCCTGATTCTTCTAAATTACTTATATTAATTAGTTTATATTGCGAAAAAAAAAAATGTTTGGTGTTTAAAAACTGATATTTGGTGGAAATTTATGTCGTTCGTAATGGATACATGCAGTATATGATATTGAATCAATGAAGTTTATTTCTTCTTGAAGCCGCAAATTTTAAAACTGCATGTGGTTTAAGTGTTTGATGAATTCCACCATCGCTTTGGGTTTGGTTATTGATTTTGTCGGATGTGTATATTGTATGTTCAGAAACCAATTAAAGTACTCTAAAATAATTACCATAAAACAGAACTAATTATCGAACTGAAAGCTAGCAAGTTCTCTTGCTAATCTTACCCTGGGTCCATACACCGGAAGAACTTCCGTTGGACTTCCTCTCGCTTTGTTCTTATACACCACCAGCTCTTGGACCTCTTAAATTTTGTGGACGTCCAACACCACCTAATATCGATTCTAGTCACCACTACACAACTCAACTCTACCACTAGAAACCTTAGCATCAAATTGCAGCTCTTAGTGAATGATGAGGTTACTAAATCATTATGATTAATCTCTTCAAGCAATTTTTATTCTTTGGATTTTTAAATGAATCTGATGTGTATGTGCATTGTGTGATTCTCGACAAAGACTTGATATCGTTAATAGTAGTGAAGATTATATATTTTAAAAAAACTTTTGCGCTGCCATAGGGTGTACAAATTCATATTAAAAATTAATAAACATCAATGTATAAACCTAAATTTCAAATGGAAGGACGAGTGTATCCTTAAAAAAACCTTAAAAGTTTACAAGTTTGAGGTTGTGAAATTTTTTTTTTTTAGATTAGCTTTCTTTTCCATTAATTGAAAATATATTTGAAACTTCAATATAATTACATTACAGGCTATGGACTTGGATATCCATAAATCTATTTTCTTCACATACGTAAATTTATCTTATATAAATCGTAAATTCGACTTACAAACACTTATACATAAATTTAATTTTAGCTAAGTATTTATGTGTTTATTCATGACAGGTAACAATGACAGCGAAAACTTCTGAACAATGCAAACAAGGGGGGAAAGTAGTAGCAGCGGCGACAGTGAGCACTATTATTTATCAGCTGACTTTGATGAAAACTCATGTGTTGCAACGCGACACCGACCACCAGCTGACACTGTCATAATAAGACTGCCGAGCTTCCCAAAGAGACCTAAAGCAAAACAGAATACCGATAGCAATGGCAACAAAAACATTCCCAAAGTATACTACAAAAAAATGGATACCAAACCGATTTCGAAGGTATCGTGGACAACTCAAAAAAGCAAGACACAAATTCAATCATGTATTCGACAAACCACTACAGATCCAAAGATCACCGGTTGCGTATGGTACACGGAATGGGAGAATCAGGACAGGCCCGGTATCATATAGAACCCGAAGCATGCATAAGATCAACTAGGAAAATGTTGGTATTTTATAAATGTGTCCAAGAAGAATGTTGGTATTTTGGTTTCTTGATAGAAAAACGAAGCAAGTATATGACTGATGCTCTTGGTATTTTGATAAACATCTATAAGAAGAATGTTGGTATTCTGATATCTTGAAAAACGAAACAAGCACCCTGTGGTTCTTCTTTCTGGGAATGGATTCGATTCAAAGTTTAATAGGTTTCTTAACGACTGTTTTTCTTGCAAACCAAGCATTAATAATCTATGTAAAGAAACAAAACCGTGATTCCTAAACATTTGAAATTCCAAAATACAGATACAACTAGGATTCTTAATTTAAGTTGTACTCATTACATGCCAATTAAGTAATAATGTGATGGCTTCTCTTGACCTGAACATATTATGTGCATAAACAGAGATTTGCAGAGTATACCCCTTGGGTTTCTTGGGACTTCTTTACCCATTAACGAAGACCTAATAGGAAATCGATTTCCTAAAACTAAAAACACTAGAAATTTCCACGGAAAAACGAATTCGATTACTATAGGAAATACAAAAAAAAAAAACGCTAGAAGTTTCCATACATATGAAAGTTCTCTAAACCAGAAAAACTTCGAACATTCTTGAAACTCTACCATCGATTCCTATAACAAACCGTTTCTAGAATTAAATGTTAACTTGACATCCAAGTTTCTATGGATCTATATAAAGCATACAAAGTTGCATACATTCTACACATCAATATCTACACGCACTTACAAGCAAGAGATGGCAGATACAGTTATAAAGAGGAATAGAATGAGCATAGCCAGAGCATCGACTTATCCGGAAAAACAAGACACATGCGGCAAAAATAGGGTAAGCACAATCTCAAATAATATTTTATACATGCATATGATCTCTATCATTCCAGAATCTCATACTAATTAACCGTGGTTTGAGATTTGAGACTTTTTAACAATGCAAGACATTATTAACGTTTACTGATTATTAACTAACAGCGCTACTCAATAAAGATGAGTGCAACAATCGTGCGTCTTAAAAGAAGACAAGAATGGTTTTACTATGCTTGCCCAACATGCAATGAAAGATACCAAACAACTAATGATTTAAGTCATTTTCAAAGTGCAACGAACAAATTTCATCTCCAACGGCAAGGTAACGTTTTTAATTTATTCGAGAAAACAAATTTACGCTTATTTTTAAATAAAAAACCTATTAATATACATGATCTACAGATTGCTAATAAGACTCCAAGTGAAAGACAAAGACACGAGCAAAGCCGAGATATTGGTACACGGACAACACGCCGAGCAACTAAGCTGGATTGAATGTAAAAAACATTCAAAAAATGTCAACAGAGAATAAGGTAATGTCTAAAAAAATTAATATTTATACTAATGAACAACATGTTACATAACAACAATTAACCCTAACTGCAGGCGACACAAAAAGAATTCGGAAAAAAGGTAACAAAGCGAGAATAAAGGGCTATACATGTGTCTTTCGCTTAGAAGTGGCAAAACTCACATGGGGAATCATGTCTTTTGAAGCAAAAAAAATTATGGAAATAGATGCCACCAAAAAAACAATGAAGGTATTATTATTTTTCTAACAACAATGAAAACCAACAGTATCAACACTTAATTCTTACTTTTTTCAACTGTCAGGTAACCAGATCATCTACAAGAAAACAACCCAACCCTGATGTCCATTCTGATGACGAGACTTCAAGTGACGCAGAGCAACCATTACAGGTGGATATGAAGCCTTGCATGGTTGAAATCCAAGAAGCTTACAAACCACAGAAACATACAGATGGAGATAAAGTCTTGGATGATGTGATCGCATTGGATGATAATCGTTCAAAGTTGTTTAAGAAAAATTTAAGGAATTATAATTGCACCAACAACTTTACAAATCTCGGATGCAAATACGACAAATAAAGCCTTGAACGAGCGAATTATTAAATAACTTTAATAGCTATTCTTAAAAATTGCTACATTTTTTTTTTTTGAAAAAGGTTTGAGAGACAGTTTTTAATATATCAAGTTCTTAGAATTTTCAATTACTATACAAGTCCATTATTATTTTGGTATTAAAATCAATATTAATATACAATCTACGATTTCTTTTGCTATTGTGGATATCAAGGCTGAGACGCTACTTTGACCACAATCATATTTTTAGATATTGATTCTTTATGTAAATCATCATATCATATTTTCTTTTAGCTATATTATATTTTAAGCTATATAAGCTATATTTTCTTTTAGCTATATTATATTTTAGCTATATTATATTTTAAGCTATTCGAAAATCGACGAGAGGTTGAGCGCCGGCCGCAGGCCGGCGTGATACCTAGTATCTATATTATAAAAAGAAGTGGTGTTTGTGTAGACTGATATATCCGACCATCGATTTCGTCATCCGGCGGCGAGGATCGTGAGTTGGGCGAGGGATATTTTCGTGCGTCGGATCCTTGATTTCCTGATATTGTTAGGGGCCGTTATTAATAATAACTTGATTTCCCTTATATGACTCGGTTAGCTACTACGGACCAACATCAATAGCTAACTACGGACCAACATCAATAACCAACAGCAACATAAATCTGTTCCATGTCCATCTTACCGAACCCCTTTGAAAAATTAGGAGCGCAGAATCTTTTCTTCTCGAACCCTAAATTTGGAGATATCCCGATAGTATAGAAGAAATGGAAAGAAGAACTATAAAATATTTTTTAGGCCTCTACGAAACTTACCGAATCTGTATGGCAGAATAATTCCTAAAACAGGTAGGACTAGAATAATTCCTGCATGACATTCAAAGCGCCGCCTAATATTTGGCAAGTTTCTCAAACCGTGTATCAACACAAGAGGAAAATCCAAAATCCTTAGCTCAAGGCTATAAATACAAATTCATCCTTAGCTCCTCTTTCATATCACACAAGAGGAAAATCCAAAATCCTCTTCTAATATTTGCTTCCGATTAAATCAAAACCCCAATAGTGAGGAGAGCATATGAATCTGCTTCAACTTCTCAATGAATAAATCCTAATGGTGTTTCACAATATCAAGAAGAAGATAAGGATTTGGCACGAAGAGTTGCTGACCATTACAGTGCAAGGTCCAATCAGACTTATTCACAACGAAAAGCCAGTCCAATTATCCATTTGAAAAAGCTTATTAATTGGATTAAGAGTGTTTTGATTCACCTCTACACTCGCCCTGGAGATGTTGTTCTAGATATTGCTTGCGGCAAGGGTGGTGATTTGATCAAGTGGGACAAAGCAAGGGTCGGATATTATGTTGGTATTGATATAGCCCAAGGCTCCATACAAGACTGTAGAACACGTTACAATGGGGATCAAAACAATCATCATCAACGACGTTGGCGCAGTAGGTTTACGTTCCCTGCACGCCTCTTATGTGCTGATTGCTTTGAGGTGCGCTTGGATACAGTTTTGAGGGATGATGGGCCGTTTGATATCTGCAGTTGCCAGTTGGGCGAGATATATTTTTGGTCGTCGGATCCCTTTGGTTTCCTGATGTTGTCACGGTCCCAACAATAATTTGGGAAAAACTACTGGGTTTCCTCTTATAATCGGGTTTCCTAATTACAAACAAATTAACCTAATATAGATTTCGGTTCCTCATATATAATTGTGTTTTTCCACATAAAGTCCACTGGAACCCATTCTCCACCGTTATGATTAGAGTTGTATATGTGGGGAGATGACATGCATTGTTATATGTTAACCACGTTCACTAAAACTCGGTAGCATTATTTGAAAACTTCCAATAAAAAAACTGTATAGCAGTATCAGATATTGAAAACGATGTTCCACCCTCAGCTTGGCCCATTACATGTTGTGTGATTATTTATGTCTGATGTGAATTGTGAGATGCGTGATGTAAACGTATCATAAATTTTCCGGCGGGGATAAACTATTAAAATGGAACGAGAAACCTTAGATTAATTTTAATGCGGCGACTACGATTAACCTTAGATTTTTTAATCCACGGCCGGGGCCGTAGGCCCCGGCCAAACCCCTAGATTTCTAAATAAAAAACTAGACCAATTTAACCCAACCAACAAGACATCTACGGCATAGCCCCGACTATTTTACGGGCTTAACTCCTGGGTCGTAGGTTGACTAAACGGGACCCAGTGATAACATGCTGACTAAAATTTTGTGGGAGGCTACTAATCGTCTGACCAAACAACAACAAAAATTCAAAAAAAATGGTTGAGCCCCGGCCGTAGGCCGGGGTGATACCTAGTATATATTATAAAAAGAAGTGCTGTGTGTAGCCTTATAAATCCGACCATCGATTTCGTCATCCTACGGCGAGGATAGCTCGGTTATATGTCCTATATAGACGTCCGTCCGATCCCTTGGGGTTTTATTATTTTGTAGGGCGTTGATTATACCGTGGCCCGGGACAAACATAATCAACCTTGATCACCTAATTTCTTGGTTAGCACCAACAACGGTGACCGCACCAAAACTTCCTTTTGGAGAAAAAAAATATATGTCGAGAGTTTTCCTTACTTGAATCTAATCATGATTACCGATTTCCTAATTGAATCAGCTAACCTTCATTACCATGCCGAGAGTTTTCCTTACTTGAATCTGTTTTCCTTACTTGAATCCAACCATGATTACCTATTTCCTAATTGAATTAGCTAACCTCCATTAACATCTCTTGATTCAAACAAGCTTTGATAGGGTATCATGCCAGCAAAAAAACAATACTGAAAATTTTGGTCCAAGAATCAATAACTCCATGCTCTTTCATCACCCATAGATCGGTACTGCAGTCACGCCAATTAGTATTAACTGACAGATAAAGGTTCTCTCCCAAAACAGCCACATCCATATCAAAAAGCGAGTACAATTCATCGTCCAGATAGCAACTTGGTGTCTGGAATTGTCTTTGGTTCGCTCCTCAACTATATCAAACGAAACTATAACTCTTATGTGTTTTAATTATCCAATGATTAATTAATTCCGTATAAAGTCTTCAAAGGCACATGACTATCACAAGGTACGTTTCAATGCTATTCCATGTATCTGAGCCGAATGGTCAATATTTAGACAAAGTCTTTGGTTTGCCAACAATTGATGTTGGTACCGATGTATTCTGGTATTCTCGAGTTGATGGATTCCACAAACAAATCGTTCGGGGTATAAGCCGATCAGGCCATTGCTTGGGCCAACGAGTGGAGAATCAAGTACAGACACATTACGTGGGAAATCCAGAAAAACAAGCTTTGATTTGAATTAGCTAACCTTTATTAACATCTCTTTGATTCAAAAAAAAATCCGGGATAAAGCTAATTAACTCTATATCAACTTCGGCTCTAGCTCTTTATTCTTTTGTTCACGGTTTATTTAGGATTAATGCAGCAAGGAGAAAGAAGATCAATCTTAAATACCTAAAATATCAAGCTTCATAAGACTGCTCTAAAATTTTGGAGCAATCCTAAAATATCAAGGACTGATCCACGCAATTGAGAAACATCTGTTTCTGGAGATCACGCTCTAAATTTTGGGTAATTTTAAATTTATTATGTTTTTATTTTTCTGTTGTTGTTTAATTGTTTAGCTCCGCGAATTACTAGTACAACCGTTGCCACGGTGGGAGGACCGACCGAAAAAGTTGACACAAAACTAAATTTTGTACTCACAATTTAGTTCCTCCATAATGCGACGGAGTCGGACCTGTAAATTTTGTAAATTTTGTAAAGCGAAATTATAAAGCTCGCCTGGTTTACTGTTTTAACTCGCCGAGTTCCGATCCCGACCGAGTTACAAAAAATAGAAAAAAAAAAACTTTGTAGATAGAGGTCTCTGCTCTTATACTCTTTGCCAAGTTCTAAATTTAGCTCACTGCCAAATCCATTCCTCAAACGACCCATGAGTCAGGCCCAGTAAAAATAGGTCCAAGTCCATCTGAGGTAATTACCTGGATCGGCGGGTCAACTCGTATGAATCGGAACCTGGCCGAGTTACGGCTGTTTTTGTTAAGTTTCCGGCCAATTTTCTGGCCATTCTTTCACTCATTCCCTGCACATTCCTTTCCTAAAATTCATCTAGAAATCACTCACTCATTCAGATAAACTCAGGCCATTCATCTAACAACCATTTCATGACTGATTCAGTTCATATAGAGCTCTCAGAACACCGCCACTACCTGTAGCTTGTCTCATAGCAAAGAAAGAATGGCTCTTGGCTGCTCACAACCATCCTTCCACTGCAATTCAAGTCCATCCGAGTTAGCTACCCACTATTTGGATTATGCAAGTTCTTAGTTAGCCACTCTTTGGACTGTTGAAAATTGTCCAGCGCTCTTGGGAAATAGTGAGCGGCGATAATCAACCAAGTGGAATGTAACCTTGTGAGTGTTGATTATAAGATGGAATGAATATTGTTCCATTAATGGAATTTTTCAGCTGCGCTTTTAGGTAAGTGAGGGAGCCCTTTTGGCATGAAATTTTTATACAATTAAACAACACCAAGAACTAATTACATCAGTTTAGAGTAGTATTCCCCTAGTTACAAGTGATGATTGTCCGCACAATATCAAGACTACAGTGAACAAGCTCCAACTCATTTTGGTAATTCTTGATTTTATCAATTACCTGCAAACCTACTTAAATGGGGTAGGATGTTAATAATCAAACCAAAGTGATCAACGAAAGACGTAGATGACTGTAGGAACTAGGGGGTCCGTTTGAACAAAGTAGGGATTCTAGGATCCCTGAGTAAAACCTTTACTCAACAAAATCGGGAAAAACTATTAGTTGTTGACCAGTTGAATGAGATGTTTATCCAACCTTTTTTGTTTCTGTTGAAATTGGTGACCCTGTTTTCCCCATATCTAGACTTGTGTAAGACCACTGTTACCCGTATGTTGCTCTGTATCCTGAAATTGTTGATCTAAGTGCTCACTCATGTTGGCAAACAAGTGCAGCCCATCTAGTGCCTTTTCTTTTACGTAACCTGCAATTGTGCAATATAAATATTTGGGCACGTTAATGCTAGCCTATGAAACTCCTGCACATATTTTATCAGAAAAATTGCCAACCATTATCAATTATTAAAGACATGACATGAGAAGCAAATTTAGCTTTTACCTTTTTCAGTTAAACAAAAATAAACAGAAATTCTTTAATTTGTGAGAGAAAGGAAAATCACCTATTTTCTTTCACATATTTTTCACCAACTAAAACGATAGAGGAAAATCAGTTTGCTAACAGAAGAGGTAAGAAAAAAGTTTGAGGAACATACCTTGAGAACAAATGCAACACCCATCATGAACCCATCATCCATAATTACTTGGTTTACTATATCAAGGCCCCTCCTCATTATTCTATCCTTGCCATTGATTTTGAAATCTAATGAGTAGATTATAAGGGGTGGAATTATAAGATAGAAATCCCGAGAGGAATTTTCTCACTGCTCTGAAGTCCCTACATACAAATGAATAGGTAGTAATACTATTAATTCATTTGGAAGACGAAAGTAGTAACAGAATGGAGTTAAACTCTTCACAGATTAACCACTGTAATATTCTGAGGTTTAGCAACTAAGACTCATATATGATATGAACAAATATCAAAGTTACCTTTGAAACTGTTGTAAGAAGAGAAGAAAAAATTTCACATGCGCTACAACTTGATGTGTAATTTCTACTGCCGTGTCCATTATTTTGGCGGATGTAACCATTCCATCTATTGAGCCAAGCTTTTGAAATTCTTCATCGTAACTTATAACACTTGCCGGTTTGCGTAAAAACCTACAAGTCAGAAAGTCTTATTGAGTTCATGAAACATAATTGCTTTTTTTTCCCTTTTTGCTAGATCAAATACGAATGAATTGCTAGCACAAGATAAATCCATTTGTCAAGTTTGTGTCATATTCATACCGAGATTCATTGTAGGCATAGCGCAAACACCACTTGCAGGACCCTCACCAATCCTAACACATTCTGTTCCAAAAGCCGTAACTCATCATCCGCAAATGGCAGCTTCATAGCCACATCGTACCTAACCCCTTGTACTGAAGGATAACCATTTGTAGTTTTTTTTGCTGATCTTCAATATTGAAAAAACACCATTCAAATTGTTATTGGTACAGTAAATGACAGAATATATTTCACGCAGAAATGTGACCACCAACATGAAGAGTTACCGTACATTGTACAACCATGTATTTATGTATAAATATAAGCTGCCGAATAAAGGAGGAGGAGAAGAGCATTGTCACATCTTCTGATTAGATAAATACTCTTGAGCGGCTATCTATTATTCGCCACCTACACCTAGTTAAATGTTCCCTATTTAATGCCAACCACAGAAGTACGGAAGCATATCAAGAATCCCAGGCTTTTGCATAAGAATGGTTAATAACTTTAGAGGGGGGATTGTTGACATGTTTTCTCCTACACGAGAATCACATACCTTCAAGATGTTGAGATCCTTCCGTGAAATAGAATTGACAAAATTTTCTTGAAGGAACTCTGGCAGAGCTGCAATCTTCCGAGTTACAAAATTGAGAACGAGTTTATTGTTGCGAGAGGTCATTCCAAAACCATGGGTAGTTATTGAAGAGACAACATTGTCTATGCCAAAAAACAGTAGAGGCCTTTCGACCATGATTGCTGGAGGCCTTCTTGATGAAAACCTAAAAAGAGAAAATAGTTGTAACTCAATTAAACCTTCTTTGCATACTTAATCCTTGTACAACATCCTTTGAAACAGCTGCAGGATACCAATATCTCACCTCATGTTATACGAGTATGTAGCAGCAAACTCTTCAAGATTTTGCATAATACAAGCCATATCAAGATCAGTCTCCAAATAATGCTCTGGTAGATGAATCTCATGTAATACAAGTCAGCTAATCCAACCACTTTGCATTTCCGTTACCGATCTGTAACCCCATCTGCAGCTCAGTCCCTTCTAGCCATGTAATCTTTCTACTAACAACAAGACCAACTAAGCATTACAGCAAAGAGTCAAATTCTCTCCGATAACAAATGCATAGTGTCCATCTTTATCATCATTCCTCCGATAATAAATAAAATTTTCTGAAATGTTGTTGCTTATTCCAATCCAACAAATTTGCTTATGAAATCTAAAATTCATGGTGGTTTATAAGATTACAGTATACCTAATCTCAATTACAAATAAAAATTCTATCCCTATCATGTTTCAGTTTCAAGCAGTGTTGAAATCAAGTCCTAACGAAACCATAGGTTCTTCATACTTAATTCGACAATAAAATTCATAGCAGTTGAGTGATTGAATCATTGAAGAAGATATGAGGAACGTTCAATAGATCGGAGGAGGAAGAAATAAGATTGAAATCGTACCTTCAATCTCAAAACAAGAACACCCAAAATCCCCTTTTCGATTATTCTCAAATCCCAACTGAAATCGACCAACTCAAAGGTTCATAACCAACACCTTTCTTTCTCTGATTCATGATTTCGAAACCCATACTCTGATTCTTCAATTTCGACACAAACCCTAACTTCTCTGCTCAATTTCTTTCTTCATCTCGATCTCCTCTATCGGTTTCATACTTTCATGGCTGAAGAAGAAAGAAGAAGTGGAAAAAAAAAAAGAAGGAAAAAAGAAGAAGGAGGTGGCTGGGATTCGACCCTGCAACCTTTAGGCCACTTTACCTTTGATGTTACGGTAGGTAGTGGTGATGGCGCGCAGAAAAAGAATTCTCACTAGATCTTCCATTCATTTTACAACCAATTGCAATAAGGTTTAAATTTTATTATGTACAAAGCAAAGAAATAGAACATCAAATACCTCTAAGCAAGTACCAACATCGAATCCATACAGCCTAGTGTTTAAAGCGGTGATGAAACCATCATACAGCAAAGCAGACTTGATGCGTGATACAGGTAAATTATGGCCACAAAATTTGTAAGCAATTTCATTCATTCATTCATTCAGTAATTCGGCCATATGCATTAATAAAATGCAGCCGTGGTAAGCAGTTGCGAATTCCATACATTCAAGATAAATTGATGAGCAGCAATTTTGGACTTCAGCTAATAACTTGGACTTCAGCTAATAACTGCAGTATTGCTCTTACTTCTGCAAATAATGTTAAGAGGTATAGCATGAATGAAGAAAATTGATACGACTGTGGAAGTGGGCATGAAGTGTGTATTGCTGTTACTTTCCGCAATTGCTCATGTGTTTACTTGGACGACTCCCATATATGAAGAAAATAACTCACTAAAGTATACGTCAATTATACTACCACTTAGCTTCTAGTTCTTAGCCGACTCCTATATATAAAAAAATAAGTCACTGACGTATCCACTGCAATAAGGTACGTAGCACTAACAAAATGCAAAATCAGGAAGGAAAAATAGCTTAACCCAAAATAAAAAAACACTACTATAACGTTGGACTAATGATATAAAGACCAAATAAAAATAACTTACTGTTACCAGTTTACAAGTATATGTATTCAGGATTCGCTACCTTAGAGAGCTACTTGAAAGAATAATCCCAGTTTTTGTCTCCTCCATTTTAGCTGACTCCATTACTTTTGTATCTTCTTCCCTAATTCTTTCAAGCGAAACTAATGTGTTCTTGTGAGCGGATACTTTCCAAATATAAGACTTAGATGCTGCAAGCCTTTTTAAGGTAGAAGTTTTTGTGTCGTAAATGCTGAGATAGTAACACCTGTAAGTTGAAACACCATAATTCTTCGTAACAGCAAATAACCTACTACTGTTAGTCGTAAACTCTTTACTCCAAACCAACGACTGATGTTCCTCTTGCTCTTTCATCTCATGATTATCATTTTTCTTTTTTAACAGCCAAATGTCATAATACACTGCTTTTTCGACAACTAGACTGGCAGCATAATACAAAAACCCATTCAAACCTCCAATTCTACTATCAGGCCATCTAGTCCCCGTTGGCAAAGGAGGTGGTGAAAGATGTTCACAAAACTTTTCCTCTGCCAAATCGAAGGTAATGATCGTTTTAAATACAACATCCAACCAATAAAGAGCTCCATTAGAAAAGATACCAGGTGTCTCCCAAACATGGATGCTGAATCGGAAAGTGAATCTTCCAATGTTTCTCCATCCATTGCCGCTGCCTAGAGTGTATATGTGGACTTCTACATGTGTTTTCGACGCATATATTGCTACAACTTTGTATTGATTGGTTGAAGAAACATAACCAAAGCCGGTCTCCCCATAATATAACCCACTAATGTCACAATCAAGATCTCTCTTAATTTCCGGAAGCATAACATATTCTCTAGTAATTGGGTTACAAATCAAAACATAGGGGTATCTAACAAAACAGATCAACCCATTACATGAACCAACAAATATAGGATCCTTTAAAGGAGAGGTCAAATTAACCATTCTAATTCTCTGAATGGGGTTTGTTGACTCATGATTCTCGTTATATTCAATATAGTGAATTTTATCACCATGGGTCAAAGAAAGAAAACCAAACTTACCAGGATCATCTTCGGTAGAAGGACGATTGAGATGATGTAAGTGCATCTTCAAGAAAGATGGATTATGAGTAACAAGACTTCTCCAAGTAGTGCATACTAATTTGCATTCTAGAACGGATTCTGTTGGTAGTCGAGTTAAAATATCTACTGTAATCTCTAATGGGAGACCGTTGAAATAATCCATCAAACTCTATCTTTGTTAGGGTTTAAGAAGAGTAAAACACGAAAAAGAAAAAGAGAGCCAGCCGTACTTATATAAGAAGAATGGATTGTTATCATCACACACACATTTCCTATTTTGGCACCCATATCCATATTTGGGATGTGTGCAATATACGTAAATATGGATATGGGTGCCAAAATATGGCTGTATATATATGGTAGGCCACGTCATAGATTTATAGCCATTATAGAAAAAAACGAAAGTGGGAAATATAGGTAAAACTATGAGCTCAATTCATAAAGAGGGGAAGGAAGTAAACCAAAGGCGGAAAGACAGTGTATACAAGAACGTTGAAGTGTACCTGAGAAAAGCTATTTACTAAAAATATCTAATTTTTTAAAAATACCAAAAAAGGTATAATGTGCGCACATTATAGGTGTGGATTCATCATATTGGGTACACAATATCAAGCAATGGGTACACATTCAAACATTTTTAGTAATTTACAACATTTTTGGGAATAACTAAATAAAACTAGACACTTTTGGAAATTTCCTCAACTTTGAATTCAGATAATCTACTACGTACCCATATTCATTATCAACAAATACTTCATTTCAGAATTAGCTGTTGGTAATTCGACTGATCTTGGAAGACCTTCACGTACGACCGCAGGAGCTTCTTGCTCATAACTGTCATGCTATCATCTCAGGATTGCTTGTCTGCAGATCTATAAGAATCAACAAGACAAATATCTACGTGAATGATTTAGGGCGTTTGTTTAGATACTTAGATATATTAGATTGAGGAACACCTTCAAGCCTAATATCTCAAAAGCTCTAGGTTGACCAGCAATATCTTAGCTAAAAATTACAACAACTTGATGCAACTCCAAACAAAACTCTTTGCGACTAGATATGGTAAGCCATGTTAGGAGTACCTTGGAGGCTTTTCTCCTTGCCCGTACCCATCGTCAAACATCTGTTTCAGGTTTCTCAAAGTTGAAAAATGATATCAAACTCCGCTTGAAAGTGGCAAAGTCCAATGCATTCCACCTATAACATCCCAAATGCTTTCCACCTATATATATATACAATCCTAAAATGCAAAAAAAATGATTATGATACTAATTCTTACCAAAGCTCCTTCACCATAGAAGCATCAAATTCGCTGACAGCTTGGAGAAAAAATGTTGTCGGCTCTACAATGGGATTTATTAGCTTTGGAACTTTTAGTGCAATAAGCGAGTTTTGGTCTTTGCTTCTTCAAAGCAGCGAAATATTATAATTTGCACTATTAAGAACCAGGATTTCATATGAAAGTTTAGTTTATGAGATACACCAAAGTTAAAGCAGTTAATGAAGAATACAAATTGTGGCTTTCATACGAACTTGGGACTTTTATACATATCTGATAAATTCACATGCCACAGCAATTTTAGACTTGAAGCAAATATCTGCAGGCTTCTCAAAAGATCATGGAAGTTGTGAGGATGACAAAGTTGGAACTAGGACAGAAGCATCCGGCTCTGAATTTCGAGCAGTGCAACCTGTTCTACGTTCCAGCCATCACTAGCCACATTGTCCAAAAATAAATTTTCACTAGCAGTCTGCACGCTACCTTGCTAACTGATACTTCTACTTCCTATGGAGATGGAAAAGTAGCATTATACTATGGCAAACCAATTAGGTTGGTAGTTGTTAGCGGCACAAAGGAATTGTCAATCATGTGAGTTATATATCACATGCATTGAAACCAATACTACAGTTTTATATTCAACTACCACATTATGCAAAATGATATTAATAATTGCAACACTAACATAGCAGTATCAGAAAACTAGACGAAAATCTGAATGACTGTAAACTTGAATACCTAAAGTCATTGACGTACCCTTCGCAATAAGGTAAGAATCAATAACAAACTACTAAGTTTGAACGATGATAAACTGAATAGAAGTAACTTTAACTAAGACAATGCCAATAGAATTAGGAGGTTCAGAGAATGGTTGCTTGTCTTCCAAATTTCAAAAGGAATATTACTTCCAGTACTCAACGAAGATTACCGGTTTACAAGTATATGAGTTTAAGGTTCGCATCCTTCTGGAGCTGCTCCAAAGAATAATCACGGCTTTTTGTCTCCTCCAATATTATCTGACTCCATTCGATTCGTATCTTCTTCCCTAGTTCTTTCAACGAAACTAAGGTGTTCTTGTGAGTGGATACTTTGAAAACCCGATTCTTATACTTCACAAGTTTTTTCGAGGTTGAAGTTTTTGTGTCCTATATTTTGAGATGGTATCCACCGTTAGTAAAAACACAATCACTCTTCACAATGGCTATAAATGCGCTATCTTCAACCCTAAACGCTTTACTCCAAACCAATGACAGATGTTCCTCTCGCTCCTTCATCTCACGATTATCATTCTTCTTCTTTTGAAGCCACACCTCATAACATGCGGCTTCTCCGACACATAGACTAGCAGCATAATACAAAATCCCATTTAAAACTCCAATTTGACTATCGCACCAATTAGTGTCCGGTGGCAAAACAGGTGGTAAAAGATATTCACAAAACTTTTCCTCAGCCAAATCAAAGCTGGTTATCATATTTGCATCATCATCCAGCCAATAAAGTGCTCCATTGGCAAAGGTACCTGCCACTTCCCAAATATGGATACTTAATTCAGAATTGAACATTCCAAAGTTTCTCCATCCACTGTCACATCCTAGAGTGTATATGTGGACTTCTACATGGGTCTTCGAAAAATATATTCCTACAACTTTGTACTCACTCGTTGAAGAAACATGACCAAAACTAGTCTCCCCATAAGTATACCCATCAATATCACAACAATATTCTCTCATGAGTTCACGAATCATAACACATCCATTGGTGATGGGGTTACAAATCCAAACAAATGGGTGGTGGTACACAGCAAGACAGATCAACCCATTACAGGAACCAACTATAACGGTCTTATTGAATGGAGAGGTCATATAGACCCTTTTAATTCTCTGAATGGGAGTTGATTCATTATTCTCATTATATTCAAAATATAAAAAACAATCATTCTCATCATCGTCATCATCATCGAAATCATAAGTAAAAGCAAGAAAACTCAACTTACCAGAATCGTTGTCAGCAGATTCATAAGAATGATTGTGATGATGCAAGTGCATCTTCCAGAACAGTGGATGATGAGTAACAAGAATTCTCCAATTTGTACATACTAACTTGCAATCAAGAACTGATTCAGTTGGTAAACGAGTTAATATCTCCACTGTAATCTCCGCAGGGAGAATCTTGAAATAATCCATGAATGATGAAAACGGGAAATACTAAAACAACCAAGGAACCGGCTAATATATAAACAAAACTGGTTCAAACACTTTTAGTCCTACAAAGCAGGAACTTATTCCTACAAAGTAGGAAAAAATCAGATTTGAAGCAAACCTTAAGAATGTTTACAGACGCACATTGCATGCATTTTGGCAGCCATATGTGGGAGTGGGATGTGCCGTGATACAGCCATTACATGAACCATCATATGCTTCAGAACTTCTAGAATATATTCATACATCAAATCTCAGTTAATTACTCGTAGAGAAGGAATGTGGTCGTATTTTGTGAAGGTTGTAGCTTTAGTTGAAGCATTTTATACATGGCAGGGAAGAAAATGAGATGCCGGCCAAAAGGTATATATGGAACGATTAAATTGCCTTCAAATGTTGAAGTCTTAGACTCTTAATTATGTGGTGAGGGAGGTCATTGAACGTACGCACGATGCTCTTGATGATTTGAATGGTCAAGAACTAATTATTTATTTTAAATCTCAAATAAAATTAACACAGAATGCCAGGTATTATAACCAATAACAAAAGGGCTGACAAACAGTTATCATTTCTTTACGGATAGTAAAAATTACAAATTCTTCAAAAAAATCCATCTGGATATGCCATCATCATGAAGTGTAGACAAGAACCTCCGAGTCATAAATGGCATTACGACTCATAGATATTGTTCAACAACAAACGAACAGATTTCCCTGATTAGGCTCGGATGATCTGATTACATTCGGATTTCCCTAAGCAACCCAAAACAAACAAATTTGCAACTATCGTGAAACAGTTGCTTCTGGTTTCTCAATGTTGAAGATAGACACCAAGCTCCGCTCTAGAGCCGGAAAGAATGCAAAATGCAAAAAATAGATTAGGAATAGTGATACTAATTGCTTACCAAAGCTCCTCCACCATAACTGCAAGCTTTTTGAAGCTTTACCATAGCAGCATCAAGTTCATCTACAGGTCTTGGAGAAAAAATACTGTTGGTTTCACCAAATATTGATCTCATGGCTTCCACAAAATTTTGCAGCAATTTCATTCACGCATTTACTAATTTGAAGAGAGCATTAAGAAATTGTAGCTTTTGTACCAACTTAATACTTTTATACAAATCAGATAAATTGACATGCTACAGCAAGCTTAGACTTGAAGCATATACTTGCAGTCTTCTTCTCAAAAGGTCATGGACTTTGTGAGGATGACAAAGTTAGAACTAGGACAGAAGTATGTGGCTTTGAATTTCGAGTACTACAATGGTCACCAACCTGTTCAAAGTTTCACTAGCAGTCTGCATTGTACCTTCCTAACTAATCCTTCTAGTTCGAATGGAGATGGAAAAGTAACATTATTTGTAAGACAACCCAAATTAGGACATAGAAACTAACATAGCAGAATCAAAACACTAGACCAAAGTACAATTGACTATAAATTTGGACTCCCTAAATTTATTCGTCCACCGAATGAGCTCTCACTATCCTTGATTTTGCCTGGGTATTTTTATCTGACTACCATGTATAAAAAATAAGTCACTGACGTATCCATTGCAATAAAGTACCAATCACTAACACAATGCACAATTAGCGATGTTTGATAGCTTAACGCAGAATATAAGAAGCACATTGGACCGATGATATAAAGACCGAAATAACGAAGATTACCTGTTGATAAGTATATGACCATATGTAGTCAGTGTTCGCATCCTCTTGGAGCTACTCCAAAGAATAAATCCCGGATTTTTGTCTCCTCCATTTTAGCTGATTCCATTACTTTCGTATCTTCTTCCCCTAATTCTTTCAGAGAAACTAAGGTGTTCTTATGACACATACTTTCGAAACACAATATTTAAACTCCACAATACTTTTCGAGGTTGAAGTTTTTGTGTCGTACATGTTGAGATAGTAACCACCGTAAGTTAAAACACCATCACTCCTCGTAACGGCAAACAATCTTCTATCTTCTATCATCAACCCTAAACTCTTTACTCCAAACCAATGACTGACGTTTTTCATCTCATGATTATCATTCTTCATTTTTAATAGCCACGTTTCATAACATACAACTTTTTCGACAATTAGACTGGCTGCAAAAAAAAAAAAAAAAAAAACATTCAAAACTCCAATTGTACTATCATGCCAACTAGTGTTCGATGGCAAAGGAGGTGGTGAAAGATGTTCGCAAAACTTTTCCTCAACCAAATCGAAGGTAATGATGCTTTTTCCATCCAGCCAATAAAGCGCTCCATTGGAAAACACACCAGGTACATCCCAAAAATGGATACTGAACTGAGAATTAACCCTATTCAAATTCTTTGAATAGGGTTTGCTGACTCATCATGATTATCATTATATTCAATATAGTGAAATTTTCCATCATTAGTAAAAGCAAGAAAACCGAAATTACCAGAATCATCATCAGTAGCAGAATGAAAAGGATGATTGTGATGGAAGTGCATCCGGGAGAATGATTTATCAGTAACAAGATTCCTCCAAGTAGTGCATACTAATTTGCACTCGACAACTGATTCCGTTGGTAGCCGAGTTAAAATATCTACTGTAATATCTAATGGGATACCGTTGAAATAATCCATGAAACCCTTTTAATCTTAGTTAGGGTTTAAGAAATAGTTCTGGCTGTGGAGGGCAAAGAGCAGAGAGCCATACACTTGATATGAAAGAATGGATTGATCTTCACACGCGCAATTTATATTTTGGCAGCCATATCCATCCATGCACACCGAATCTATAGATTGCGCACCACATCATATTTAGTGCACCACATCCTTGATGAACTGTCATGGTGCATAACTTTACCCAAAAATATATTTGGTAATGGCAGATTGAGTTTACCCTGATTGGACTAAACAAAACTGTCAAGTAACCGCTTTCTTTGCTTTACTTTCCTGTAGTATACGAACCGTGGAAATTTTGGAGTTTCTCAAGTATTAAAAAGATGCAAGCTTCCCGAGGATATTTCCAACTGCCAAAAGTTTAAACATTTTGTACATGAATGACATGGATGCAGATGAGATGCTAAGATGCATATATGAATATGAGAATGACAAAATTGCTTTCAAACGATGCTGTTGATCGAGGATTTGAATAGTCTAAATTTTCTTCAAAAACTAACTATACAGTAACAACTATTAGTCCTTAGTAATACTACTGCAAATGACACAAAATGCCAGGTATTACACCAAAACTAAAGGGCTGACAAACCAAGCTAGAATCAAAAAAGTTACTTCTTCTTATCAGAGCAGATTTTTTGTGTTTCTAAGCAGCAACAGCATCCAAGTATTAAGCTTGATCAATCTGACGTCTAGCCAACCGTACATGACATCCAAGCAACTGCACATTTGACAAAACATAAATTTGTTCGTCTTGACAATCAGTTCAATGTTATTCATAAGATTACAGTTCGACCTGAGTCAGCATAGATTGACAGACTATTCATTTATACTCTGTTTACCCCTTTCTTCTTCTTTTTTCAGTAAACCCATCACTAGGCGTCCATTAATTTTGTTATCTGATGATCCTCTAGAAACTCTAAAACCCAAGTTGGATTTTTTTCCTATTGTAAAGGGATAAATGGAACAGAATGGGTCATTTACAGAGATGTTGGCAAGTTCAATTCCATGTAGTCCTTTAGAATTGAAAAAATCCAATTTGGATTTTAGGGTTTTAAGAGGATTTGGTTACAAACATAATGATTAGTCCGGAAATGTGCATTTAGTAATTGTGGTTTTGTACGAACTTAGGACTTTTGCACATATTAGATAAAGTGACATGCCACAACATTTTAGAATTGAAGCAAATATCTGTACTCTTCTCAACTGGCCAACGACGTTGTTAGGATGGCGAAGTTGGATCTAAGACAGAAGTATGCGGCTTTGAATTTCGAACACCACAATAGTCTAACATGACCTGCACGAAAAATAAATAAATCGAGAACATGACCTATGTGATGACATTTTCGTGTAACATTTTTCTTATCACTAGCCACCCATAATCCACCAAAAGTGAAATTTCACTAGCAGTCTGCATGATACCTAGCTAAGTGATGCTTCTAGTTCTTATGCAGATGGAATCATGGAAAAGTAGCATTATTAGAAGACCAACCAATTAGGTTAGTCATTAGCGACATAACGGAAGCGTAAATCATGTCAGTTATCACATAGCTATGTTTGTACCTGTCACACTAACATAGCAGTATCAAAACACTCAACCAAACTACCACTTCTATAGTTCTTCGCCAACTCCTGTATATAAACAAAAAAAGTCACTGACGTATCCATTGCAGTAAGGTAGGAAGCACTAACAAAATGCACAATTAGGAAGGCAAAATAGCTTAACCCAAAATAAAGAACACTACTAAAAAGTTGAACTGATTACATATATAAAGACCAAATAAAAGTAACTTACTGCTACAAATTTATAAAAGTATATGTATTCAGGAATCGCATCCTCCCGGAGCTACTTGAGAGAATAATCCCAGCTTTTTGTCTCCTCCATTTTCGCTGACTCCATTACTTTGGTATCTTCTTCCCCTAGTTCTTTCAACAAAACTAACGTGTTCTTGTGAGTGAATACTTCCAAAACCCAATGCTTAAACTGCACAAGCATTTTCCAGGTTGAAGTTTTTGTGTCGTAGAGGTTGAGATCGTTACTACCGAAAGTTAAAATTCATTACTCTTCGTAACGGCAATTAATCTTCTATCATCAACCGTAAACTCTTTACTCCAAAACCAATGACTGATGTTCCTCTCGCTCTCCTTTCATCTCATGATTATCATTCTTTATTTTTAATAGCCACATGTCATAACCTCTAACTTTTCCCCCAACTAGACAGGCAGCAAAATACAATAACCCATTCAAAACTCCGATACTACTATGACACCAACTACTGCTCAATGGCGGCAAAGGAGGTGGTGAAAGATGTTCACAAAAATTTTCCTCAGCCAAATCGAAGGTAATGATCGTTTTAATTCATGATCCAGCCAATAAAGAGCTCCAATGGAAAAGATACCAGGTGCCTCCCAAGCATGGATACTGAATGGGAAATTGAATTTTCCAATGTTTCTCCATCCATTTCCGCTGCCTAGAGTGTATACATGGACTTCTACATAGGGTTCCGACACATATGTTGCTACAACTTTGTATTCATTGGTTGAAATAACATAACCAAAACCCATTAATATAAATGTAATAATTAGGTTCTGGAAGCATAACATATTCCTTGATAATAGGGTTACAAATACATACAGATGGGTATCTAGCAAAACAGATCAACCCATTACATGAGCCAACATATCTAGCACCGCTACACGGAGAGGACGTCAAACTATTAACCCTTCTGATTCTCTGAATAGGGTTTGTTGACTCATCATGATTCTCATTGTATTCAATATAGTGAAAGTTATTATCAACGGTCAAAACAACAAAACCAAACTTACCAGAATCATCATCAGTAGAAGGGTGAATGAGACGATGCAAGTGCAACTTCGAGAATGTTAGATTATGAGTAACAAGACTTCTCCAAGTAGTGCATACCAATTTGCACTCGAGAACCGATTCCGTTGGCAGTGAGTTAAAATATCCAATGAAATCTCTAATGGGAGACTGTTGAAATAATCCATGAAACCCTTTTGAACTTAGTTAGGTTTCAGAAATACTTCTGGCTGGCCGTGGAAAAGAGGAAAAGAAAAAGAGAGCCATACGTCTGGTATAAGAAGAATGGATTTGTTATCTTCACACACATTTTATATCTTGGCAGCCATATACATAATGTATTGCACGCCATATTGACATGACCTCCTGAGCCATCATGGTGCATAATTTTACCCAAAAATAGTTGGTAATGGCAGATTGCAAAGAGATATGGGCTCAGACTTTGTACACTTGAGTTAACCCGGATTGACCAAAGTCAACTCTCAAGTAACCTTCCTTTGCTTTCCCTTCCTGTATTATACAAACATCGAAATTTGGGAGTTTCAGAAGTAGTATAAAGATGCAAGCTTCTTCAAGCTAATGTTGAAAATTTTTGTCATTGAACCAGGGTACGATAAAGGCACAAAATGCCAGGTATTACACCAAAAACAAAAGCAATGCTTGTATCAAACTGAATCAAAAAAATTACAGCTTTTATGTACTTCTTATCAAAGAAGATTTGTTGTGTTTCTAAGCATGCAGCAACAGCATCCAAGAAAAAAAGATTGACCAAGCCGACGACTAGCCACCCATGGATGACATCCTAGCAACTGGACATTTGAGAAAAAATAAATTACGTAACTTCTGAATACCAATATATTGCAGATAAATTCACCTATACACCACCAATTGTGTCAACAATTATGTTTCAAGCTCTTAATAAACAAACAAGTTTAGCTTCTTTACTTTCTTTTGGGATTTCTCCAAGACCCCCAGACGACCATTTCCAAAGAAACAGTGGAAGAAATGTGAAATCGCTGGCCCTATGTCATGATCCTGTGAGTTTCTCAAAAGATCCTGTAATATCCATACAAGATTGTAAAATGATACTGTAACATCGCACTGTTCTGCTCACTCCTAACAACTTACAAGCTTAACCTTAAGAACAAATTGTCCCAATATGCTGGCAAGGAGGCAACAAAATGCTAAAAATCATTGAGCATGTAGTGAAGAGAATTTGGAAAGAATACAGATATTCTAAATTCACTGTTTCAGCTAAAGCTTCTCTCCAAAGAAATATCAGTAATACAATGAACATTATGATGCGCAACATGATAACCGGCCAAGAGTCCTGATAATCCATTTAGAAACAACTAATTATCGAACTCCAGCCCTTCCTTAGTTCATAGTTACATGTAAGTAAGACATAGAGACCCAAAGAGTTATCCAGAGATCCCAATGCATAAAAGGAAGAGAAGACCATAAGAGATCTGGGTAAAAACATTCAGATTCCATTCGCCTCTAGGGTACAAACTTAAATAGCAACATTAGCTTGAGAATAATTCAGAAATATAGAGCAAAACTGTAAACAGAAAATCCCCCAACTAAGAAGATGTGTAAGAGAATTACTGCGTCATAGTGCAATCAAAGTTCAATAAGTCACCTTGAGAACGCATTTCACAGATCGAACAACAATCTCAATTGCACAAATGAGGTAAATTGTTAGATTTAGATTTTTGAAACTCTCATGGTTTGACAGCAGAGTAGTGTTAGTTTAGTTGCACCGGAGCAAGTATTTTCTCTCATAAACTCACTATTATTTTATTGATGTTCTTGCTCAAGTACAACAGATACATTCATTGCCTTTTTTTATAGGCTACATTTGCCGACCACACAAACTCTCTAGATTTTTCTTGACTAAACTATTTTGACTGACCTACAAACTCCAGAGAATTCTATTCTCTATCTTTTACTAGAAAGATATAACCGACCCACTAGACCTGTTCACATTGCAGACTCTTCTAGTCTTTGTTTACTAATTACTCTAGCCAACTCTAGACTATTCGGACCTCAAGACTAAACTTCATTCACATTTATCCAACTAGTCTAGATTACAAATTAGACTTTCCAACATACTCCCTCCGTCCCTAATTAGATGAGCTACTTGTAGTTTGCACAAATTTTAAGGCAAGGAGGAAAGTGGAGTATATTTAAGTATTTTTTACAATTATACCCTTATAGGCAATAATTAGTAAAATTTAGAAACGATTTATCTCTTAAACAATACCACGGTTTTTTATAAACTTTATACCGTTGAAAAACATTTTAAAACACCTACGCAACGAATATAAACATGACTATCAAATTATACATAATTCTTATAGAAAAAATAATCAATTAAAAGGGTAGTTTTAGAAATATCCCTTTGGTTAGTGAAATAGCTCATCTATTTGTGGACAAAACTAAAAACCAAGTAGCTCATCTAATTAGGGACGGAGGGAGTAAATGCTTTGACATATTAGGTACCTGAGTAATAGCAATTTATAACTACAGAGGGTATTATCACTGTGATTATTTTGAAAAGACATTCCAACGAAGAACTCACAAGTGTTCATACAAGTGACTAACTGGATTCTTCTGCTTATGAGGCAATACCATATATAAACTTTCAAAATCCACGAACAAACCACACATACCATGCCAAAAATACATTTCCTCCAGTTTGGCAGCCAGAATTCAGACTTAACATCAAGTTGTTCAACATTAGCTTAGTGACAATGAAGCAAACAACAACTAATCCATGGCATGCATCTTCATGTTGTTCATACATGAGAGGTGACACAATTTTAACAGAACAAGCATAGAGCTAAAACGTTAAAGAAAAGCAGCAAGGAAGTAAAAAGGGAAACACTACATACCAGTAATGCATATTCATCTCTTCAACTGACCTTTGAATACCATCATTAGTTCAGGAACTTTTTGTTCATATGGTTTCACAAACTTGTCTGAAAAGGATTTATCTGTCATTCTTGAAATTACCCTCGGAGAAAGTTTTTCTTCAATCAGACCGTTCAAGACTAAAATTCTTACAACAGAGCACCTAGGGATAATCCTCTCCTTCAAGCTATTATTTAAAATCATCGGGGCTTCCACGCAATACTTGATGAGTCATAACCCATTTCATTCACAAGGAAATCCATAACTGAAGTAATCTTCTTCACGGAAAACATCATACACCAAGGACTTTTCCTAAATGCCTTTTGAATTTGATCTTCAGACCAACCCCATCTTTTGTAAGCATCCACTTTTGTTTTCCAAGAGGCTTCACTCACAAGTTAAAACCTCGATAGCTACAAGAAATGTCGTTTTCAAAGGGTCGAAACCCATCTCTTTAACCTTCTCAACAGCCTCTTTAAACTTATCAGCATCTCCCATATATGATATAGGTCGTCCGAGTAGATACTTAGAAATATAAGATTGAGGAACACCTTCATATCTCAAAAGCTCTAGGTTGACCACCAATGTCTTAGCTAGGTTTGTTCTAAACATCTGAGAAACTGACCTTTTAAGGAATTCAATAATGTTTCTGTCAGTAAGATGAATGCTCTTAAGGATATCAAAGGTAGGGAGAATAGTTGCTTTTAAACTCCATGTCAGAACAATTGGGTCACTTACAATGATGTTGGCAAGTTCAATTCCATGTAGTCCTCTAGATTTGAAAAAATCCAATTTGGGTTTTAGGGTTTTAACAGGATTTGATAACAAACATACTGGGCGCCTAATAATGAGTTTTGAGATTTCGGGTTTAGTGAATCCATAGTTTTGAAATAATTTACAACTAAATCTGGTTGGGATTTGGGATTGAATTTTATTTTCTTAGAAACAGTAAGAGCTTCATTTTCAGATAATCCACATGAATTAATCAGAAAACTAACCATAAATGAAGAATCAGAAGATGAAGATGAAGTAAAACTACAGAACATGGAACTAGCCTTATTTTTAATCAGAACATCTGGATTGTGAAATGTGAAGAGGAAATACCTAGTTGCTGCTGATGATGATGAAATTGCTTCTCCATTGATGATTGTTGTTGTCGTTCTTTTGAGATTTGATCCCACTCTACACCAGAAGGAACGAAACATTTTCAATTTCTACACAAGAAGAAGAATAAGGAAGGGGGAAACCAGAGGAATCCCTAGAAGAATTTTTAGAATTTGAGTTTGGGCAAAATTATTATTTCTAATTTATGGAGTAAAAAAGAAAAAGTCAGGTCAATGTGCGCTGACTTACGTCAGACATTAATCTTAATCAACAAATCTTAATTGGCATAAATGAGAAGAATTACAACAAAATCTACAAAATTTTGAATAGTTTTATTTATTATTATTTTATTTTATTTTTCAATTTACAGTTTGCCTTCAGTACCACCGAAACCAAACAAGAATTCTTGAAGTAATGGAGAAGCTTTCAGTAATCGATTTTGGATGTTGTCAATGCTTGAACTGGCAGCTGTGCTGCTGCTCGGTGTCTTACTACTGTTGGCGGTGGTGGTGGTGCTCAAGCCGGTGGGAGTTTTTGACCGGTTCTTCATCATTTCTGATTCGTACTTGGCTGCAAAAGATAAGGTTGATGATGGTGCTCTTTGAGCTGGATTCTTGTTTTGCAGGCTCTGTGATGGGTTTTGTGAAGCTTGACTTGCAGAAGCCGATGTTGATGGTGTAGTCTTCTGGAACAGCTGATTCGAACTTTGGGGTGTTTTCAATGTCTCTTGATCTATCTTACTGCTTACTTCTGTGCTATTAGAGTTCATCTTCTTACTGGAGTTATTCAGAGGCGAATTTCCAAATGAGAGCAATGTTACTCCTTTAGGTGGTTGTGCAGCTGGTTTTATACTGGATTTATTGGGAGGTGAATTGCCGAATGAGAGTAATGTCACTCCTTTAGGCGGCTGTGCAAGTGGTCTCACACTGGAGTTATTTGAAGGTGAATTTCCGAATGATAGTAATGCAACTCCTTTAGGTGGTTGTGCAGGTGATCTCAATTTTTCCAGCAAGCTCTGCTCCAGGGTTCTTGTGGACTTCGGATCCTGTTCTTGACGGGGTCTTCAGAGACGCCCACTGGATATGTTGTTGGGTGTACAAGGAACGTTCTTTGAGTTCTGACTTCTCTTCGTATTTAAATTATTCGGCGAAGGCTGAGACACTGCTTCTGTTGGGCTAACGTCAGATGGTTTAGGAGTTTCCACGATCTGTTATGAATGAAGATAAGAATCAGTAAAAATACAAGTGGCCATAAAGATAACCCCTAGCACTGCAATGAATGAAAAACACACTTATATACAGAAAAGGGACTCTTGACCTCAGTTCAAGAAGCCCATAAAGATAACCCCTAGCACTGCAGAGACACACAGGAGGATGATCCAACAAGTGATCTATTGAGGAGGGGTGATCTCAGGATATGTCGGCAAATGTTTGAAGCGGCATGGCCAACCCAAGTACACGGAATTATATATCTTAGAAGCATTTACAAATCAAAACTAGTAGAAGATTAACATACCTTGTGCGAGAACAAGCATTTGTCTCCTCTGAAACAAGAACCATTGGAGGCGAAGTTGTTACATGGATACTTGGAGAGTTCGTGATCGAATGGACAGTCATCACCTTTCAAGCACTGTTGGAGTGGCAAAAACTTACATGGCTGTGAGGAATTAAAGATGAGTCAGAAAACGGACAAAAATTTATTAGGTGAAGAGTAATAACATGCAACCAAGGTATCCCTGAGACATTTTTTTAACAAGAGAACAAAGGGGAGATTGCTTGAAATTTACTATTAAAAGAATTTTTTTTAAAGTTTGAAATGATTGTACCTGGGATTTCGTCAATGGAGTTGTATCATGGGAAAATTTGCAGGAATCACCCTGATCAAAAAACAATTCAAACAAATGTTAGACGACATAGGAAAGAGAGACGTGAGGAGAGAAAAACAATAGAAAATGATGCCTACCTTCTGACATCTTCCTTTAAGATAAAATTCGCAGTACTTCGGTGGTTTTGGTTTTGAAATTTGTGGTTCAATTCTCAACCTCTTGACTCCTTGTTCTCTCCGTGTTTGCGCTCTTTTTTCCTCCCGATCATCTACATTTCAGTTTATAGGGAAAAGTATTAGCATAAGATATCAAAGCAAATTCAGTCAAGTTTTATGATATGAAACTGATATAGCTTGTCCAAGTAATCTGGAGATCGGTTGACACAACAAAAATCAACAGATACACAACTATCCAACATCGAAAAAAAATAAAAGTAAAAGAGAAAACAAGATACCTTTTTCTTTTATTTTCTTTCTTTACTAACAACTCTTGATCTCTTTTCACCTGCTTTCGTGTTCTGCAATTAATAACCAACATCAAAATGCATTACTTTAAGTAAGGAAAGATTACTATCACAAAACAGATTCATAAATTATGAAAAACGAACAAGTAAACCAATCATATATATAGTAGTAAAGGCCGTTCGTTAGTACCTTCTTTGTTTTTTCAGCCACTTCCGCCTCACCAATTTCCCTCCCACTGGTTCCTGCATCTCCCAACCAATCATCATCATAACCCCGTTCGAGTTTTCTATTACAAAGCTCTACCTCTTTTGTAATTGCAACCACTTTAGCTTCACTATTTTCGCTTCTACTATTCCCTTCCTGTTGCAACCGATCATCCCGATAACCTTGTTCAAGATTTCTATCACTCAAACGTGCCTTTTTTGCAGGTGCATCCACATTGGCTTCCTCAATTTCCTTTCCACCATTTCCTGCTCCTAGCAGCAAATCATCCCCATAACCCTGTTTGAGATTTCTATTACCAACACCTACTGCGTAATCTCTATCAAGTTTCCTCTTGTTCTTTTTCATCAGAATTTCTTCCGGAGTACAAGTTGATGACATATATTTTTCAACTGCCCCCCAATCATCCTGTTGTTGAGCCTCGATCTCGCTCTCCTTAATAACTTCATAATGACTCTGGTCTTCGCCACCACTCTTTTCTTCATTCGGTGCAAGATCCTCATGTATCAAATCTACTAATTCATTATAGAGACCTAAATTATCAGGAATTTCACCATCTTCAATGTCCAAAGCAGTGAGTAGAGATGCAGAAGAATCCAAATTAACTGGTTCCGTCAAACACGTCTCTTCTTGCTGATGTTCACCTGCCACTTCCTTCACAACATTCTCAATGCCTGTATCAGTGAGTAAAGAAACAGAAGAATCCAAATTAACCGGTTCCGTCAAACACGTCTCTTCTTGCTGATGTTCACCTGCCACTTCCTTCACAACATTCTGCTCAGAAGAAGAACTTTGCACTTGCATATCTTCTGTGTCTAATTGGTTCCAGAATTTCATTCATTACGTGCTCATCAACAACTTTGGCCTCATCAACATTCACTTTATGTGGTTCCTTAACTACCAAAGAACCAACCTCATCATCTAGAATCATCGAATCTTCAAGTCCTAAAAGTTCAACATTTTTATCAGTCAATAAGTGATTCTGGATCGAGCAATCCAGATTCTCAATTGAATAATCATCAATACTTATATCATTCTCAATATATAAACTTTCACTCTCACCTATAACCACCTCAGCACTCTTATCTTTTACCAATTCATTCTCTGAGTCATTTTTTCGAACACATAGATAGCAAAACAAAACCTTTAAAACCCACAACAAAAACCCTAATAAAATCTAGCAGAATTAAACTAATTACAAGCAAAACTAGACTAAATCAAGATTACTAAAGTGAAATTAAACATACCAAAACAAAAGGGTCTGATTCACATACCTGAATTTATGGCATCAGAAACGATTGGAAGAGAATTCTGAGATTCTTGATCATCAGCACATAAAGACATGATTTTGAGAAGAGTATCGACTGTTTTACTCTTCAGATGAGATCGCCTACGACGAAACCCAGAATGAATTGCTTCTCCCATTGATGAAATTTGGATTTTGATTTAACTCTTCAATATAATCTCAACTCCATCGTCTTCTTCTTCTTAAACCCCAAGGCTGAAGGTCTAAAACCTCTTGACCGGTTCTGTTTTCCTTTTCCTGGGACTTTGAGATCTTAACTAAACTCACCGAATGCGAAACGGTGTAAACAAGGTGTATGCTGGTGGAGAAGGGGCACAAAGTCTGACATTAGTCGGTGTCAACAAAGTGTAAACAAGAGTGAACATGACGTTAATCGGTGTCAACAAAGTGTAAACAAGGTGAACATGACGTTAGTCGGTGTCACCCCCACTAAGAGCAAGTCTTATGGTGGAATCCAAGCTATTCCAAGTGTGGAAAATCCATGGAATGTCGAAGTCTAATGGCTTCCAAGTTGGGTCTTCCACGAAAATCCAAGAACCTCTCCATGGTTTCGCTGGAAGGGTTAAGTAATCCATCAAAACGCCAATAACAATAGCGCTAAACGCCAATAAGAATGGGCGCTAGAGGACAAGAACGCTTAATAAGAATAGCGTAAAACGCTATTAAGATTGGAGCTTAGCTCCATTAAGATTGGCGTTTTTTTCCGTAGATTTAAACGAGTTGTTGAGAATCTAACGTAAGAAAAAAACGCTAATAAGATTGGAGCTTAGCTCCATTAAGATTGCGTTTTTTTTTTTTTTTTTATCCGTAGATTTAAACTGAGTTGTTGAGAATCTAACGGCTAAGAAAAAAAACGCTAATAAGATTGGAGCTTAGCTCCATTAAGATTGGCGTTTTTTTAGCGCTATTAAGAATGGAGCTTAGCTCCATTAAGATTAGCTTTCTACTATTCCACCATTAGACTTGCGCTTCCATCCCGCAGTTCAAGTCTTTGAGGTGGGTGGAAGATGGAAGATGGATGGATTCCACCATAAGACTTGCTCTTAATAGGAGGTGGCCAAACAAATAAAAAAATCCTTAACCTTTACTTGCTTTTTCCGTGGCTATGCACTGGGATGATAAATGATAATTAGATGTTTTAAATAGTGGAATGGTCCTTCACATTTTTGTTCTCACACTATCTCATACGTTAGGATCTTGGGTGATGCCAAGATAAGTTGCTAACCCGGTGCTGTCTCTAATTGCCCAAAGCTTAGCCACATTGTTGTAGTTCGATAAATATGCCTCCCAAAACAGCCACAAAACTTACATCATCTGCACAGAGAACACCACCAATGCCGGCTATTCTAGCCTCATTTGAAGCACCATTTGCATTCAGTATAATAAAACCAGTATATATAAGACTTATTAACAGGTCTAGTAACCATTAGTGACATTGTTTATAACAGTCTCAACCACCTCTATCCAGCTGAAGGTTTTACGTAAGATAATTTGGTTGTTTCTAGCACACCAAATATTCCATAAAACATAAGGAACAATCACATCCCAGCTGATGTTACCCACCTTTAATTCCCCGCATAGAAACAAGATTTATAAAACCATCACGACAAGCTGGATTCACCAAATTTCTGTATGTTTTTGCCTGACATTGTATTCTTCATTAAAAGACGGTGGTGCACATTTCCACTACTCCATCTTCATCATTTAGTATGAAGTAAATTTTGCAACTATATTTTAATACGCTTCTTTTAATTTCTATATGTTTTGCTCTTCAGTTTACTCCAACGTCGCAATTGGTCACATCACATCTCTTTGACCCATTATACTTGTATTTTTCTTGCTACTGATATCGAGAACAAGGTCCTAAAGATTAGTTTTTAAGTACAATGTTATTTTCTTCGAAATGCGCATGAATAGGATATGATAATGATTGCAAATACATGAGTATCGAAGTCTCATAATTCATGACTGTTTCACGACTGTTTGACCCTTAGTCGATTGCAATGGTCCTTTTGGGTGATTAAAGTGTATCATGCTTTTGGCAAAAGCTCAGTGTTAAACAATTTCTGTGTATCTTTGGAACAGTCACAACATGAGGAGAAACTAGAGTGGCATAGACGGGCAAGGATCAACCCTACGCAGGTTAAGTAAGTTGAAAGTAGTACTGCACCCTAATTCTACTTAATTTTCTTCA
>JAJJWW010005473.1:0-23324 GCA_023531295.1 Papaver armeniacum | reverse complement strand
TGGATCCGAATATGGTCGCCCATATTGTATGTGGCAAGCCCGGTAGGGTTCCATATTCCTTAGGGTTTGGAACCTATATAAACATCTCTAGCATATGTGTAAAGGGTAACGTGATTCCACCAATATCACACATAAGTTTACCATAGAAAAGTGGTAACTCTAACCCCTAAAGGGAGTTACCATTAGAAAGAAAAGGTTTAAAGTTCTTAGCCTGTGAAACAAGCTTGTGCTCATCATTGGTGATTGTAGTACCGCTTTTGTCGTCGTGTTGGATCGTTGTTTTTGTCGTCTGCTGTTCCTTGTTTGTTCAAATCGGAGCTCAAGTTCAAGGTATGAACCGATACCCGCTTCTGCTTAATCGTATAATCTCTAATATTGGTATCAGAGCTATTGGTTTGCTGCGTTTTCGTGCTTGATATAACATGCTTTGTATGCTTGAAAGTTGCTGATAACATGATAGTATCCTGATTAGGGTTCTTGTTTGTTTTTTGTTTTTTTTTGGGGTTAAAAACCATTAATGGATGTATAAATATTTCGGATCTTGATAAGGGTGTTTTGGTTTTGAAATATTTAATTGGGTATGTTCATTATTGATTAAATTGATCTCACGGAAAGTTTTGTATCGTTTGAACGTGTGGTTTGAAAGATATTGCAAAACCCTAGTTTTATATCATGTTTGTGAGCGGTGGTTTGATGATTGTTTTGATGTATATATGTCGATCCATGTTAATTAAAATTAATATAGATAGATAGTACTCTCTGAGAGCTTTCTTTTGACATATTATTTGCTTGAATCGGAGCTCGTATGAGTGAGATATGGTCTCCCAAAGTTGGTCATGCGCGTCTGACGCTGCTGGAATTTTAGAGAAGACGATGAACAAGAATCGAGTCAACACTGCTCACACCCGGCGAGTTACACGGTTTAAGAATCGGCGAGTTAACTCGGTCAGGATCGCTTGCAGTTCACCGCGGTTCGGACCCGGTGGTCACTCGCGGTCGATCCAATGGCGAGTCGGCTCACTGGTCCGGCTCGGTGGGTCGGCTCAAGGTCCAGCCTAGATCAAGCGGGTCGGCTCATGCGGTTCGGATCGGTGGTTCGGTTCGGGGTTCGGTTCGGTTCGCGGATTGACCCTAGTAATTTGTTTTTTCACTTTTTCTCTATCTTGTGGTTGTCGGATCAACTCCAATTTTGGTACCCTAAGGTTTTTCGACGCTTCGAATTCAATAAAACTATTTTCGAACCTAATTAGATTCACTCCGATAGAGTTTCTTTGAAATTATATGGTAAATCGCTTTATCCGTGATAACATGTGAATGGTTTATGTTGTGATTGTATGATTTCTTTAATATACAACATGTATGGCGCTGGATTGAATTCATATCGTACTGAATTGTATATCTAGATAACATGTTGATTGATTAGGTAATCACCTTGGTTTGATAACATGTTTGGTTGAATTATAATCTTCATTGAATAACATGTTAAAACAATTGAGTGGGAGGTTGTTTGGTTGAGTTTGTTTAATTCCCAAAAACCATTAACTTGTGCATATATTAAATAGATGTAGAAAATATTACTTGTGGCGCGAGAGATGATTAGGAGTTTAACGATTTTTCGATCTTGCGACTTGTAATGTTGTTTTACTATTTATTTAGATTAATGCAAAAAGTTATTTTTGAATGTGTATAGTGCCATAAGTTTAATATCCTTTTCTTATTTTTCGCATGCTATGTTAGACTAAATGGCTTCAAGAACATCATTCTTTGATTTGAACAAGGGTGAAAACTTGATGGCGACAACTATAACATTTGGCGCCGAAAGATCGTTTTTCTCTTGAATGATGATGGGCTGCGGAAATAACTCAACATGTGATGCCTCGGCTCGAGGAGGGTACGACGGTTCAACACCGTCGCAACCTCGAGGCTTACTGCAGAATGGAGTAAGAAGGATCGCAGTGCTCGTCATATGATCCCGAGCTCAATGCATAATGATCTCATTGGAGAGTTTGAGAACCACCGAGTTTTCTTATGACATGCTAGAGGCAACAGCGTAAATTTGGAGTTACCTCTCAGGGCTAAGTTGCGCGCTTTAACTATGAAGTTTGACACTTGTCAAAAGAAGCCGAATGTTACAATGAAGCAACATTTGAGGAAAATGTATTGTCCTCAATAATACGCGAACTTGAGGCTGCAGTCATCACTTGACAGATGAACAACAAGTAAAAGCTGTTATTCGTTCGTTACCTAACTCTTGGGAGCAGATGAAGCAAAACATGACACATAATGATAATGTACGAACTTTTGAGGATATTTCTCGTCGTGTGGAACTAGAAGTCGAGCGCTTGGAAGCAGTAAGACGCGATTAAGTACCCCATTGTTGAATCTGCTTTCGCATAAGACCAATGGGTCTAAGCGCAAGAGAGGTAAGGGTTCTTGGGTAAGAATCCTCGTGATGGATCCGGGGTCGTCCACTACCAACGCTCCTAAGCGCAAAAGAGGCAAGCGTCTTTGGTAAGAAAGACAAAGCAAGAGATGAAATGCTTTAACCTGTGATAAGAAATGACACTTTGCTCGTGGAATGCACCGAGCCAAAGAAGGTAATTTCGAGCCTATTCCTCGCTATGAATGTTTTGTTTCTAGTCAAGCATTAGTTGCTCATTCTCCTCATTTGTGGGTTGTAGATTCGGGAACAACCGACCATGTAGCGAGGGACCGAGAAGGGTTCCTAGATTATCGTCGAGTTCCTGCTGGGAGCATGAGAGTTTATATGGGGAACACAACTAGCATAGAAGTACTTGGCATCGGTACCTATATGCTAAATCTGCGACAAAGGCGCACGATAATCCTCCATGATGTACTTTATGCTCCAGATATTCGACGAAATTTAGTTTCAGTTAATAGTATGTTGTGTCTAGGCTTTAGTTTTCTTTTTGAGGGTAATTCTGTTAATATTTGCTTGGCAACTGAGTTTTACGGTTTTGGTTTTATGTCGGATGGTTTTATGGTTTTGGATATTTACAATTCTATTTCTTATGATGCTAATAAATCTATTTCATTAGTTGCATCTTCTTCGGATGTTAATAATGATTCTGTGCTTTGGCATGCTAGATTAGGTCATATAGGGCAAGAAAGGATGACTAGGCTAGCTAGAGAAGGTCTTTTAGGACCCATCGCTAAAGTCTCCTTGCCTACCCAGAACATTGTCTTGCAGGGGAAAGCCATTAGAAAACCGTTTGGGACAGCCAAAAGGGCCTCTCGAGCCTTTGCAATTAATTCATTCTCGATATATGTGGCCCAATGAACGTTAAGGCAAGACATGGAGCCTCTTATTTCATCACTTTCATAGATGACTTTACGCGATATGGTCATATTTACTTGATATCCCACAAGTCGAAGCATTGGGTGCTTTAGACGCTATGTATGCGAAGTGGAAAATCAACTAAATAAGAGCATTAAGGCTCTCAGGAACTGACCGTGGCCGCGAGTATCTATCCGACCTATTCAAAGGGTATTGTGAGGAAAAAGGGATCCCGAGACAATTGACTATTCTGGTACTCCGCAACAAAATGGTGTAGCGAGAGAGAAAGAATCGTACTTTGTTAGACATGGTTAGGTCAATGATGGCGCAGCTTATCTTCCTATTTCCTTTTGGGAGATGCGTTACGATCACTGCCTATGTCCTTAATCGTGTGCCTTCGAAGTCGAGACACCTTCCACCACATATGAATTATGGACCTAAAACCCGAATTGGGTAATTTGCGACCATGGGGTTCACCGCTATGTACACAATAGTTCTCATCGGTATGGGAAGTCCGGGCCCTCGAGCGAAAAAGTGTATCTTTATCGATATTCGATCACTCAAAAGGCCATGTGTTCATTGGTGAGCATCCTGATGGAAGTGTAACTGAGATTGAGTCACGTGATACAGATTTCCTTGAACAGGACTTTCCTAGAAGGAACGAGGTAGGGGGATATCTTAGCCTCTTTGAGGTGGAAGAGTCGATGGAAGACACACCAATTCATCTAGTTGAGAATAGCGAAGAAATTCCTCGTTCTCCTAGGGAAAGTGGGAGTGTTCCACCTGATAATGGATTGGCTCCATCGAATCAGGAACCCCAATCTCGGAGAAGTGAACGTGGAAAAGTCCCTCGTCGTCATTTTCGATTGAGGGGAAAGTTTCATGGTTTGCTCACATGATGACGCTTGAGAGCCTAAGAATTTCAAAGAGGCTATGTCATCTCGCTAAAAGGGAAAAATGGATTATTGCATCGAAAGAAGAGATAGAATCAATGAGGATTAATGGTGTGTGGCAATACGTTGACCTCCCCGGAAGGGCGCAAGGCTATTGGAAACAAATGGGTTTTCAAAGTCAAACGCAATGCGGATGGTTTAGATGAAAGATATAGGGCTCGCCTTGTGGCGAAAGGCTACACCCAACAGGGAGGGTGTTGACTACGAGGAAACTTTCTCCCCAAAGTGGTGATAATTGCCTCGATACGCCTTATGCTAGCTATTGTCGCACATATGGATTTGGAACTTCATCAAATGGATGTTAAGACCGCATTTCTCAATGGAGAACTAGATGAGGAAATTTACATGGAGCAACTGAGAGGGCTTCGTGATTAAAGGTCAAGAGCGCAAAGTTTGCAAGCTCCAAAAATCTATTTATGGACTAAAACAATCATCTAGACAATGGTATTTAAAATTTGATCGAGCCATTGTTTCCAATGGGTTTACGATGATAGAGGAAGACCATTGTGTGTACGTTAAAGGTTTCCTTATCCTGTCCTTATATGTTGATGATATCCTTATAGCTGGAAGTAACATGGAAATTTTTGTCGCCACAAAAGAGTGGTTGTCCTCAACTTTTGAGATGAAGGACATGGGAGAAGCAAGTTATGTGCTCGGGATTAAGATCCTTAGAGATCGTTCAAAGAGACTTTTGGGTATGTCACAAGAGACGTACATTAAAAGGGTTCTTGAGCGATTTCACATGAAAGATTGCAAGACCATAGACACACCAGTTGCTAAAGGTCAGAACTTAAGCCTTGAGATGTGCCCTAATACCCCGAAGAGAAAGACAGGATGTCGCGGGTACCCTATTCCAATGCAATTGGGAGCCTGATGTATGCTATGATGTGTACTCGGCCTGACATATGCTATGCTATTGGATTAGTTAGTCGGTACCTCACGTCGAATCCTGGTTTTGAGCATCGGCAAGCGATCAAGAGGATACTAAGGTATCTCAAAGGGACGAGCGACCTCATGCTATGCTACAAGGGTTCGGATCTACGTCTCGGTGGTTATTGTGATGCTAACTGAATGGCGAAATGGGAGAGCAAAAATGCACATCGTGGTATGCTTTCTTGCTAAATGGCGGCCATCACATGGAGTAGTAAGAAACAATCAATTGTCGCTATGTCTTCAATGGAATCTGAGTTTGTAGCTTGTCAAGTCACAAAGACAAGAATCTAATTGGTTAAGGAGGTTCTTTGAGAGTTTTGAATTTGTCACTCACGCCTACCGATGCGGTGAAAATTCTGCCGATAGCACATCAATGATTGATTATGCAAAAGACCCAAAGTACCATGGAAAGACTAAGCACATTGATAGGAGGTGTTGTTTTATTAGAGCCGCTCTTGAGAAGAAAGAAATAGTTTTGGAGTACATGCCTACGGAATTGATGATAGTTGATCCCCTTACTAAACCTATACCAAGAGATGTTTTCATGTCTCATGTTAGGGCGTTAGGTTTACGTAGGTGGTAATGGATGTCTCTTTATTTATTTTTTTATTTTTTTTCTAAGACATGATGATCGTAGATGTATATGTTTTATGGATATTTATTAATAATCAATACAATTTGATAATGTTTCATTGTTATGATTGATTATTTACTTATGGGCATGGATATACACGCTGACATTGGTGCATAGAGAATGCATTATGTCAAAACTTGATTAATATGTCACCTGGTATGGACCGGCTTACTCACATAAGCAAATCACCTTTTAGGCGCTAAGGAGAGCGAGCAAAGATGAGATGATGCATCGCCTTGGCAATACCAAGATGAGATCTATATAGTGAAGATTGATGATGAATGTACCTAGTGTTCATCATACCTTAAAGAATAGCCAAATAAGAAATCTCTTCCACGGCGCTTGTTGAAAGCGAGCAGTTAGAAATTTCGGATTAGGCGCAAGAGTTGCGACTAAGTCAAGATTTGTAGAGTGTAAGAGTTTGTGACATATACTTGTTTAGTCAAGTAAAACTCCACTCTAGCGCATTTTCATATTATGCGTGCTTGCGACCACTACGGAGGTGCGAAAATTATTCCCTGCTTTTCTCACCATGTGAGTCCGTATGATAATTAGATTATACACAGGTAACCTTACGACTTTTGACTTTGTTATTAAGTAAAGATTCGATGATTGCTACTTTAGTATGTGTCCTGTGGCCATGGATGATCCGGCTTAAAGGGTACATATCTGGGAAAGCAGTTGATTCTGAAACTTCATGGCAATAGGGCGAAAGGAAGGTCATCAAACTTATGAATGTTTTATATTCACAGTCGACGACTTGGGTTGCCTTGCTGGAGTTGCAACACAAGTGTGAATGTATTTACAATAAGCTAGCATGAGGTTAGACTAGCTCTACGAGGGATCGTAGTAGTCTAGACCAATGAGATTTTGATGGACCTAGGATACTACGAGATACGAACATTTTTAAAGGGTTGATGTCTCTATGCTGACTCATATTGAGCTGCTAGTATGGAGCTCCCAAAATGCAGGTACCTCGACGGTCGCACGGGCTATTTACTAATATGAACTTTTTCTTTCTTCCTGTACAATCCACACACACTATGTGCGAGTGGGAGATGTTAGATATTCGGGTTGGATCCGAATATGGTCGCCCATATTGTATGTGGCAAGCCCGGTAGGGTTCCATATTCCTTAGGATTTGGAACCTATATAAACATCTCTAGCATATGTGTAAAGGGTTACGTGATTCCACCAATATCACACATAAGTTTACCATAAGAAAAGTGGTAACTCTAACCCTAAAGGGAGTTACCATTAGAAAGAAAAGGTTTAAAGTTCTTAGCCCGTGAAACAAGCTTGTGCTCATCATTGGTGATTGTAGTACCTGCTAATCGTCGTGTTGGATCGTTGTTTTTTGCTGCTGCTGTTCCTTGTTTGTTCAAATCGGAGCTCAAGTTCAAGGTATGAACCGATACCCGTTTCCGCTTAATCGTATAATCTCTAATAGGGAATGTATAAGGCGTAACCAAACTTGTGTAACAGAAACCTCTCCAGTATAGTTGGATAAAAAGTAAAACCTTTGAAGTATCAACATTAGAAATATCCCTACTTGAAGAAAAAATTCGTAATCCAAATAAACTATAAACCGGAACTCCAGCGTGGTAAAACTTAAATAGTTCAGGGTTCAGGTTTCAAAATACGTAATACAGATCCGAGCACTAGAATAATCACAAGTACAAGTCCGTAGATGCAATTCTGGCGATTTATCTTCATACGCATATTCTTACTAGTGTCCAGTAATTCTACACTCTCCAAAGACGAACCATTTTTTACGAGCGAATCCACAAGCCTCGGATATAACAACACTGCCTCTGTCTTAAATGTGGATGAAGTCAAGGATGTAGTAGTCTCCGTTGCAGCAGTGATAATAATAGGATCACCAATTTCAGCTTGGCCATTAATATAAGCATTGCAAGCAACCAAAATATTGTTAGTGCGGTCTCGAAAATGTTGACTTACAAATTTCTCGAAAGACTTCGGTGGTTTATTAAGAATAGACATCATTGTCTTACAACTCATGATAAATACATCTTCATTATAACGCAAAGATTTGTTCTTAACTGTTGGATCAGTAGAATTAGAGTAACTTCCATAACCAGGTTCATTGAAGTAGGGTTTGGCATTGAGAACTAGATCTTGAATAGATACTAAAACTTGGATTATAGATGATTGAGATGGATTCCACTTTTTGTCCAGGAGACCACTCCAAGTATTTAGAAGACTTGAACAAACAGAACCCCAAGCATATAACTTAGGATTTAGTCTATGCCCGAAAGAATGATAGTAAACGTTTGGTGGTGAAGCAGGGTAATTGGAAGGGACTTGAATATCAAATAAGAATAAACCGTCATGGTAAGGCGTACCTGTTGGCCCTATGATCACAGCTCGTAAAAGATCGACTCTTTTTTCGTAAACCCTAACAAAGATTGAGTCGGGTAGATATTTTTCCAGAATTCTCCACTCTTTCCTTATTTGCTTAGTGCTTGATGGTGACAGAGATATAGATGGCGAAACATAGTGATGGTCACGAATGGAGTCGACTTCTTTGGTTGAGATGATATCAAATTGCTTGAATCCTCTTGGCAGAGTTTGATTACTTTGTTGTGATCCTCCTTCAATTTTTATCTCGGTTAGTTCTGTATCCATATTATTTGGCGAACCCTAGTAACACTGTTTTGAAAACAAAGCGCTCAAGTGTTTTACATCGAAATACATATATAGGGTAAGTACTGCACATCGAAATATATATGGTAAGGGTGCCAAAATAAAATATCTACTCCGATTCGTAATATAACTTGAATATTGACTCTCTTTGCACGTTTCAGTTTTTAAGACTGGTTTGGATTAGGAAATGGTTAGAATACACACCGCATATTCTCAAGTCTTCGGTCGTATGTCCCCTGTGGCTATTGCGGTGGAATATTTTGGATCAGTTACTTTTATATGACTGGACTGGATGACAGTCGCCGTTAACTAGACCTCAGCGGAGGATGCATATCTGCTAGCGGGATACCAATTTAATTGGGAGTGTATCAAAATTTTCATAAGACAAAAAAATTGATCACCTAAAAAAGTTGTCTGATATAAACAGAAGCTGGAGAAAAAGAGTAGTTGGAGAAACAAGAAATTCTAGTTGAGAACGGAGATATGGAAAGTTCAGCAGCTACACCAACTTCCAGTCAATCGAGATCAAAACTCGTTCATTGGCAAGTAATTAAGAAGATCATGGTCCCAAAGAATGTCTGCTTGCAATCAACTTCAAGTCAGAGTGTCAGACTAAGACCAGGAATTGCATACGTAGCGTTGGTATAATTTTCCTTGGAACCACCAAGCGGCACCCCCAAATAAGTAAATGGAAACTTATCTGTTGCACAGCCTAAGCTTTCTGCCCACAAACTTAGCGCATGAACGTATTAATCCCTATCCCCGAAGCATACTCAAAACGCTTCAAGATAGAAAAAAAGATTTTAGACCTCCTCCCAGTTCAACCTCTGAGGACTTATCTAATTTTACTGCTTCTATTCAATCAATTCCTCTGACTCTCTTCATGGGTAATCGCTGTTACTTAAGATTTTCTTCTTCTGCTGCATTTTACCGAATTTAATTCACTCACTTGTTGATTTGCCTTTGTGTTTTATTTGGCATTCAATGACTAGTAGTACGTACAGTACTATGATCGAAACTTTTCAAAGATTTGTTGTTGTTGTTTTAACATAACTTAACTGATAAAGACGCAGAATCCAGAACAACAACAAAATGATGTACGATAGATAGTGAACCATCACTTTGTTCCTCATTCCATACAAGTTGCAGTAACAAAGTTTGATCAATAGTAATGAAAGTTCAAAAAACAGACATCCAGTTATTAGGCACCACTGCACATACCAAATAGTTTTCACTACAGAGTTTTCCAGCATAATCAGGCAAATTTTATAAGCATCGATCTTTAACACTTATATCAAAAAGAAAAAAAAATAATAAAAAAATAATCATGTTATTCAATTCAATTTTAAGGTTCTAAGCAAATCTAACTATTAGAAGAAAACTGACCAATATGAAAAGCAAACCCGCGACACATTTGCAGACATCCTGGCCAGGTGTTGGACGAGCCATGTCCGTGGGCACATTGTTGCTGATGTCTAGTAATTCAATACCCTCCAAAGACGAACCATTCTTTCTAAACGATTCCACAAGCCTTGGATATAGAAACCCAGCCGCCTTCTTAAATGTGGATGAAGTCAAGGACTTAGTATTTGTTGCAGCATTGATAGTGATAGGAACACCAATTTCAGCTTGGCCATTAATATATGCATTGCAAGCAACCAAAATAGTACTAGCACGATTCCAGAAATGCTGGCGTACAAACTCCTCAAAGTTCTTAGGTGGTCTATTCAGTATAGACACCATTGACTTACAACTCTTGATAAATACTTCTTCATTGTATAGTAAAGAACTTTTTTTAAACAGACTAGAATTAGAGAAACCTCCGAAACCAGGTTCATTGAAAAAGGGTTTGGCATTGAGAACTAGACCTTGAATAGATACTAAAACTTGTAGTATAGTTGATTGAGATGGATTCCATTTTTGGTGTTCATTACCTTGCCAAGTGTTCAGTAGACTTAAACAAACATAACCATTTGCATATAGGTTTGGATTTGGACTATGCCCGAATGATCGATAGTAAACTTGTGGTGGTAATGCAGGGTAATTGGAAGGGACTTGAATATCAAAAAAGAATAACCCGTCATGGTAAGGAGTACCTGTTGGTCCTATGATCACTGCTCGTAAAAGATCAACTCTTCCTTCGTAAACCCTAACAAAAATCGTCTCAGGTAGATTATTTTCCAGAATTCTCCACTCTTTCATTATTTGCTTAGTGCTTGATTTTGACAGAGATTTAGATGGCGAAACATAGTGATGGTCACTAGCGGAGTTGACTTCATTGGTTGAGATGATATCAAATTGCTTGAAATTTCTTGTCGGAGTTTGATTACTTTCTTCTTCATGTTGTTGTGGCCCTCCTTCAATTTTTATCTCGGTTAGCTCTACAGCCATGTTACTTGCAGCTGAACCCTAGTAACAAAAAGTGCAAGATTTCTATCTCGGTTAGATCTATTTCCCAATGGAGAAAAACAAAATAGTTGGATGAACGCAAGACTGCGTTTGCAGAGCTACGGTGAGAAAGCGAGATGTGAGAAGAGTAACTCAACGGGGCGAGGCAATGAAAGTATGTAAAAGCATGCGAGATGTCTTAAACAACATCTAAATAGCATGTATATATATAAGCTTCTCTTCGGGACGTATTCTAAGATTCCTAATGCTTAACGATTTCTTTATAAAGGGGATGCCAATCCAGTATAGAAGATTAAACACGTCAGCAATTATACAATATAGAGAAGCTTTAGGATTCCATCCAAATATAAATTTTAGTAGAACTGAAAATTGAAACTCTAAAGTCTCAAGTAGGGATGACAATTTGCCCCACCCAAACCCATCCCCGTGGGGATCCGTCCCAATGGGTTAGGGTTTTACCCGTATAAACGGGGAACGGGGCAGGTACGGGGAATCCCCGAAAGTAGTGATGTGAGGATGGGCTGGGGATAGGATTCAAGGTCCCCACCCCATACCCGCCCCATAACATAACCTATTATATCCGATGGAGGAACTTTTTTAGATGATAACGAAGAAGATCATGATGAGATGATTAACACGGAGGAAGATGGTTAATAATGAGGAACTAAGACGTAAAAGGAACCATAATACTTGATTCTGGATCAATTGTTTCCTTTATTTTTTCAGTTTTAGTTGGTTATTATAAACTTAAAATTTTAAAATGCACTGCTTAGGTTAGTATATCATTGTTTGAACCATTATAATTATTTTTAAATTACTATTATTTATAGAATTTTAAATATTTATTGTGATGTTATGGTAACCCATGGGAAACCCATCCCCTAAGGGGATTCCCTATACACGTCCCCGCCCCATTCTTATGGGGAACGGGTAGGGAATGGGTTTTGGTTTTTTGAACGGGATAGGGATGGGATTCAAGGTCCCCGCCCCATTGCCATCCCTAGTCTCAACTCTTCAAACGTAGGCATCCCATATTTCGAGGAAAGTTATGGTTTATTGGCTGAACTGTCTCGCCACAATTCTCCATACCTGCTACAAGCCTTAGATTGGCAGACGCAGAATTTAACAAGGATTTTCACAATCGAAACTACAAAAAATATTAAAAAATGATGTATGATAGTGAAGCACCCATTAGTTCGATCCCGATTTGTACAAGATGAATCTACTGTTGCTGCTGCGGCAATGGGAGCAACAATCTAATAATGCCCATCACCATATCATATGGCATACTAGCTAATACTCGTGGAAAGTTGTGGTTTTTGAAGAACAATGTTAGTACGTCTTTAAAAAAAGAGATTTAAAGTAAATATTGGAAAATCAAATATGCACTTTAGGAATGGATCCTGCTCACGCAACAAAATTTGCACAAAAGAAACTTCTATAGTGATTGTAAAATTGGTCGTTATCTCCAGTTATTAAGGAGTGCACATACCAAAACAGTCCATGACTTGAAGTCCTAATATAGCAATATCTACGACTTTGAAGTTTAAAGAGCTGCAAATCCTGTTGTTGTTGCTCTCATTTAGTCTAGTCTCTAAGAGAAAGAGAATGGAAGGCTGTGCAGGAATGATTTGAAGATCAGAACTGTCGTATCATCCCTAATCCACGACAATTCCATGATTGTATTAACATCTCTCCTGCGATTTTTCTAGAAAAGTCGCCACAGCCTCAGTAGTTCTGTAACATAGTTGCTTCATTGGGGGGTCACAATCCATTGGTTCTGCATGTCTTTTGTCTCCAGTGATAAAAAAGAAATCAAAATCCTCAGAACAGAGTTTCCAGCATAACCAGGCAGACTTTATAACATATATGCATCATTCAACATATATGTAAAAAAGAAAAAACCCAAATATTATTAATGTATTCAACTAAAAATAAATTGGTAAGAAGAGATAAACACAAATGAACAGCAAAAGGATATAGAATCCAAATAAACTATAAAGCAAAGGTGCGGCTAGCATGGTTGGCATGCTTTGGCGCGTTTGGTGTGACTAGCATAGCTAGGCCAAGGCAGAGTGTGTTTGGCATGGCGCGGTTAGCTTGGGCTAGGTGTGGCTGGCATGATTTGCTATTGGCACGGAGGTGCGGCTAGCATGGTTGGCATGCTTTGGCGCGTTTGGTGTGACTAGCATAGCTAGGGACAAGGCAGTGCGTTTGGCATGGCGCGGCTAGCTTGGGCTAGGTGTGGTCACGGCATGATTTTCCATTGGCACGAGGTGCGGCTAGCATGGTTGGCATGCTTTGGCGCGCGTTGGTGTGGTCAGGCATGATTTTCCATTGGCAGAGGGGAATAAGGGTTTTGTTCGTTGTAACCCTAATTTGAAAAAATACCCCCTATTAATTACCGAATACATGCATTAAACGTTCTAATAAATGTCACCTAACATTAGATTATTTGGGTGTTTATACGATTTTACCCTTTGTTTAAAAACCACCATCAACATTAAGTCCCCTGCTAGCTCGAAACAGAGCTTTGTTGCGAGGTAAGCATAAGATGGTGACAAACTATCAACAAGAAATCGTAAAGAGAATTGAGGAGGCTTGTCTCGACCTTTTTATAAATAGGATTTGGAATCCTTGCCTCTCGGAAGTTTTGCGCAAATCGGGAGGGTGCACACAATTGGGAAGTTAGCGTCATTGAGAGCGGAAGTCAAGCGGCATTGAGAAGTTGACGCGAGTTAGAAATGGAGCGTGCTAGTCAAGCGAGACCGGCGCAAAGTGGGAAGCGGGATCGCGCTAGTCATGGGGCCCCGGTGCAAGGTGGGAAAGGCGAGCGTGCTAGCTGGCGTGACTTGGGCGACGTTGGGAAGTTGGGCGCAATTGGTGGGACCGGTGCAACTTGGGCGACGTTGGGAAGTTGGGCGCAATTGGTGGGACCGGTGCTACTTGGGCAACGTTGGGAAGTTGGGCGCCCTTGTGGGCCGTTCCTTATATGCACGATTTTGGTATAGGCGGGGAAATCCTTCCTATTTCAGAATCTCACGCCCATATATATAAAATCCCTTTCTCTCATCTTTGTTCTTTCATCTTTTCATACTAGGGCTGCGAGAGTCATAAAAGAAAAACCGGTTTCCGTGTATGTCTTCCAAGATTTCTCTTGTTTCCTTTTTCATGTAGGTGCAAACCCTAAAAGTAGGCGTTTTATAATCCTTGCAATGATATTGCGCATATGATTTCTTGGCGTGCTTCTTGTAGAAAATATTGTATATATGCACCCAAGGGAAATACTTTGTATATATGATTCGAACCCGTAGAAAACGCTCCATATATAATTTTGAACCCGGAAGGATACCATAGACGCATTCGAGCCCGTAGAAAATACCGCGTATATAGTCTTGAGCCCGAAGAAGGATACTTTGCGGCAGACGCACTTGAGCCCGTATAAAATCTTTGCGTATATAATTTTGAACCACAAGAAGATCTGCGTGTGCATTTTGAACCCGTAGAGAATACTTTGTATATGTTCTTCATATGACTTGAACCCATAGGAAATATTGCATATATGAATTTCGGACTGAAGAAAATATCACGAGGCGTTTTGAACCCGTAGAAAAATGCTCCATATATAATTTTGAACCCGGAAGAAGGATACCATAGACGCATTCGAGCTCTGTAGAAAATCTGCGTATATAATTTTGAACCACGAAGAAAATCGCGTGTGCGCTTTTGAACCCGTAGAGAATACACCCCTTTTTTTTTTTTTTTTTTTTTTTTTTTTTAGGTTTTCCTTTTGTTGGGTGCGGTTATGTGTCAGGGAGATAATTTTGTCTTTCTCCGTGTGCAAATATCTTGTTACTAAGTTGTTATGAAGAAATCCGACAAGATGTTACCTGAACAAAATTTCGCCTCATCGAAGGATGTTCATAGTTCCAAACCAAACACGGATGATGAATTCTTTGCTAGACCCCTCGCCCCTGCTCGGAAGAATCACCCGTGTTTCGTGCCAATTTTGTTAACCGGTGGTGAAGATGAGAAGAAGACACGTTCGATTCGCCTGAGAACACCATACGGTTCTCCGTCTTCATAAAGGGGTATATTCTTCTTCCAACATTGATTTCGGATGTGTCAAAGCACATTGCGTTCTTTTGATAGATGGGTTGAGTTCATGGTGAGTAGGAGCACATAAATACCAACTTGACTCGAGCGCAGATTATTGATGTCAGCCGAGCTTCGGTAAATCTCCAGTTAGGAAGGATATCCGGGCTTGGTTGCTTTCATCTCCGGATGGTGTTCGGACACCCATACGATCATATGTAGATAGGGTGAAATAACTTTCTCCTTGGAGAGTGTGGCTATCTTCTTTGAATCTTCCGATAACAAGGAATCTTAATATCCGATTGTGCGAAGGTGAGGAGAAGATGCGGGACGACCTTGCCGCCAAGTTGGGAGATTAAGCTCGAAAAAAGACTCCACTCGAAGTCGAAGGATTCTGTCCTAAAGAGGATGAAAGGTGCTTTTACCAATGGTGGATATCTCAATGGTTTCCGGACGAGCTGGAACCTAAACAGAAAAGTAGTGATCTTCATGTTGCAGCATTTTTGGCACTCTGGTTGTCTAGAGACATTTTTGATGACGGTTCTGGCAAGAAGGAAATAAGAGCAGAGTTGCTAGTGATTGTTGTGAAGTTAGCAAAAGGTGAAGTTCTTCCCATTGGAAAGCTATTCCTTGGTTCCCTGTATGTGCATCTGGATCACCTAGTTGCGAACATGCGAGTTTCGAATGGTTTCATGAAAGTGGATTCATATGTGCACGTTGCTTTTCTGCAAGCCTGGCTATGGGAGCACTTTGAGAAGTATGCTATGAAACCGTTCCCTTCGATTCCCGCGAGTTAGGGCGTCTCCCGAATTCTTCGATGGGTGAACAGGCGTCCAAGAGTTGGCATGAGCTTGGTTAGTCTTCTCGATAAGTCGCATGAAATCAGTTTTCGCCCATGGGAGCCGGTCCATAGGTCGGTGACTCAAATTGACACATTTGCTTCTACTCCGATCATGTCTTTATCTTCTGACGGCAACTTGAGTGTTGGTGAAAACTTGTTTATTCAAAGCCGCATGTCCGGTTATATGCCGTCTTTTTCATGGGGTCTTTCCGAATAGTCCGCTACAATATTGACCGTCTTTGCTTTCGTCACATGGGTTTCGATCAAGGGTGCCTCTTGCTTACCACCGGTGGTTCCTAAGGATTCATGCATGCCGCCCTCAATGCCGGTGCCCTTGAGCGGGTATCCGCCTTCCCTTCTTTCAAACGGAAAGAGTAACTTCGACGACTTTTGGCTATAATGAGTTCCGTACGATGAGTTCACTATGATCCAAGATTTTGTAAATAACGTGGTGGAGAATGTTCGTTGTAAACCTTCCACAAGTTTGAAGAAGTATCCAATGTTGAGAGATCCCAAGCGAAAAGTTGCACTGCAACCCTGGAAAGTCCCCAGGCAAAGGAACAGAGAACGAAGAATCGTGCTAGCGGGTTCCGGGCGGTTTCAAAAGATCCTCCCGCAGCTCCCGTGTCTTTCAGTTCTTCCAATAACCATGTATGTGTCGCCTCCTTGTTGGTTTGTCTCAAAACACGTGAATTTCTGCTGAAAACATGTGTCTTGTTTCTTCTAGGGCTTCGTAGTGTTAATGCTTTAGCGCCTTGCACGTTGCCGAGACGGCAATTTCTTCAAGAATTCATGACCGAGCCTTCTCATAGCGGTGATGAGTCAGAGAAAGAAGAAAGTTCGACAAGTGAGAGTGATTCCTCCGCGCAAGACTGGTTCTTTTTCGGGAAGTGGTTTGGTGAGTTTCGCGTTTCTTTTTCTTTCTTCTTCCGTTTCTTCTTTTGAAAAATGTCTAACTCAAGTTCGCAGGAGGAATCCGGTTCGGAGGACGATTCTGGGGTGGAGCCACACGAAAACTTGCCTTTGGTGACCACCGCCGGTGACTTGTAGATGGGAGTTATCCAATTGCCGGGCACAGATGTGGTTCAAACGGTGGATGATTCTCTGATGGTTGCTGCCATAGACATGGAAGAAGACCCTTTGCGAGTCGTGAGGCCAGTTGCAGGCGCCATTTTCGATCCCCCGTACTTGGTTCCTTATCCAGGTCATGTGCTGGTTGGTCGTTTCAGCGTGCTAGCTAAGTATGAGGCATTGTACACAAGAATCTGGGAGAAGTACGGACATATGGCCACAACCAAGAAGGTCACTAGTCGATTTGCGCTGGTTAAGCGTGTGGAAGAGGCTTTATCTTCCATCGAGGACATGCGTGAGGTGACTGCCACACCGTTTCGGAAGACGTTATTGCCGCATTGGGAGCACCATCGCGACGTGTGTGTAGAAAAGGAGTTCAACGCTTCGTGGTTTGTCAAGGCCTTGCCGAGATCCGTAAGTCGAAAGATGCAAAGCAATCGAAAGCCTTTCTGCAGAGGAGATTGCACGACAGAGGTAGAACTCAAAAGCTTTCCAAGATGTTAACTATGAAGAGAGCGGCTCTTGAAGATGCAAAGTTGACTTTCTCCAAGAAGAGCACTGCTGGATGATTTTCCTTGAATGTTTCTCTCGTTAAACTTTCATTTAGGTTCTTCTTCTTCTTCTTTTTGAAAACATACTTTGGATGTCTCGGTTCAAAGTTCGGCCGGTTTTGATAGACAATTTTGGTAGCTTTTGAGGATATTGGATTATTTCTGGGATGAATGGTTTTTGATAATATAACTCTGATTATGTTTTGTGGAAGGATATTGCTTTTATGAAAGTGTGTGCTAGCAATAGGCACAAGACGCTGTAGTATGACGGTTTTATTAAGAACCTAAAAACAGATCGTATATCTTGCCCTACTAAATTTACTCACTCCATAGGTTTTTGCAAACACGCCCCTCTCCATGTAAAAACGGCTTCTTTGGGTAGCATCGCCACAAGTCCCCAATCGTAGTAGCATCTTAAGCGAGTCCCGGCTTTCTCGGTATAGTTTTTACAACCTGGTAACCGGTTGTCTGGCGGTTGAGTCGGATTGAGTCGCTTCCCCTACCATCTTGACATCCGGGTTGAAGAACGAGATCGACATGCGATATTAGAAGCCGATAGATCAATCCTCCCGCCGTGGTCGCTAATTGTTTATGGGTAAAATCGTTTCCGCCGATTTTGCAAATTGAAAGGTGAGTGAGAAACTGGTTTAAACCCTAAACAAATGTGCTTTTGCACGTGAGCACTTTATAGATTCGAGATATCAACTGCATAAGTCCGGCCCTAAACCAAGAAATGGTCGTTCCGGACTTGCTTCGGTCACAAAGTGGTGGGAAGGGTTGATTTGGGGAGGGAAGCAAAGAAAGGTGTTGAGACCAGAATAGTTACGGGAGAGTAGTGTCTCGGGTATCGAGAGTGAAAGCTTAGGAAGCTTGCAAGAGATGAAAGCTTTTGGAGAGCTTGCAAAGTTGCCTTTTAAGAGTGTTGTATTTTTTTCCCGACCGAGACTTGTTGTCCGGTGGAAATAGGTAAGACCTATTTATACAAGTCGAGATTGAAACGCCTCGCCTCATGAAGGAAGAGAGTAAAGGGTGAAATAATGGGAGGAGGTGGTAACCGCAAGGTGTTTATGGGTGAAAACGTTTTCACCATTATTTCCTCATTTATTTGACCGTTTTATTCCTATTCACGCTTTCTTAATGTGAGCATAGTGTACGCGCAAACGCAGGACCGCCAAAACCAAGACCGGAAAGCATCCCCATTGTGTTGATGTCTCGAGTGTTGGTTGCACCTTGAGTGCAAGTGGCGCTGCTAGGGGCGCGTGTGGCATGTGCCAATGGCACGCTCGGTCATTAGGGCCATGCCCTGGTGAGAAAAGCTACCAGCGAGCGTGTTGGCATGTGCCAATGGCATGCTCGGCCATTAGAGGGCCACACCTTGGTAATAAATGCTACCAGCGAGCGTGTTGGCATGTGCCAATGGCATGCTCGGCCATTAGGCCACGCCATAGTGAGAAAAGCTACCAAATAGCGTGTTGGCATGTGCCAATGGCATGCTGCGGCCATTAGCCACGCCGATGAGAAAGCTACTAGCGAGCGTGTTGGCATGTGCCAATGGCATGCTCGGGCGACAGTGGCCACGCCGGTGAGAAAAGCTACCAATGAGCGTGTTGGCATGTGCTAATGGCATGCTCGGCCATTAGGGCCACGCCCGGTGAGAAAATCTACCAAACGGGCGTGTTGGCATGTGCCAATGGCATGCGTGGGCAATTTGGCCTAGGTTGCACGGTTTGCAAGCCCAGGTGCGGGCGCTACTTTGGCATGGCGCGGCTAGGGCCAAGGGAAGGGTGTTTGGCTTGGCGTGGCGTGACCAGCGTAGCTAGGGCCAAACAGAGTGTGTTTGGCATGTGCGGCTAGCTTGGGCTAGGTGTGGCTGGCATGATTTGCTATTGGCACGGAGGTGCGGCTAGCATGGTTGGCATGCTTTGGCGCGTTTGGTGTGGCTGGCATGATTTGCCATTGTCATAAAGGTGCGGCTAGCTTGGGCTAGGTGTGGCTGGCATGATTTGCCATTGGCGCGGAGGTACGGCTAGCATGGTTGGCATGCTTTGGCGTGTTTGGTGTGACTAGCATAGCTAGGGCCAATGCAGAGTGCATTTGGCATGGCGCTGCCAGCTTGGGCTAGGTGTGGCTAGCATGATTTGCCATTGGCACGGAGGTGCGGCTAGCATGGTTGGCATGCTTTGGCGCGTTGGTGTGACTAGACAGCTAGGGCCAAGGCAGAGTGCGTTTGGCATGGCGCGGCTAGGTGTGGCTGGCATGATTTGCCATTGGCACGGAGGTGCGTCTAGCATGGTTGGCATGCTTTGGCGCGTTTGGTGTGGCTGGCATGATTTGCCATTGGCGCAGAGGGGAATTAGGGTTTTGTTAATTTAAAAAAATACCCCCTATTAATTACTGAATACATGCATTAAACGTTCTAATAAATGTGTCACCGGTAACATTAGGTTATTTGGGTGTTTATACGATTTTACCCTTTATTTAAAAACCACCATCAACAACAGTGTAGCGCTACTCTTTCACTTCACTGGCCCTGCAGGGTGCCGCTATCTTAGTGATTGACGGTCTATACGGCATACCGCTATTATGGCTTGCGTTGCGCTATTATGGCTTCACATTGCACCATTACGGCGGAGTACTGTTTTGGACTGCAACTCTGTGACGCACAATCATTGTGCTTCACTTGCAGTACCGTAATAGACCTCCTCCACCTAATCCGTTCAACTTCCTCGTTGAACACGACCCAGTATGAACACCATACTTGTCTTAACTTTGCTTCACTTGCTTTCAGAACCTTTTCTGAAAATCGGTAACTACTTTTGGCTAACCCTTGCCAATGGTCCCCTCCGATTGCATCCGCATCTCTTAGCTTTGTTTCTTTGCCATTGATCTCATATCATTGAGCCACTTCTCGGCGTTGTGCACCACACTTATGCTGCTACTCAAATTATGCATCAATACCCAAATGCAAATCTTAAATTATTCTTAGCCAATTCGCTTTATCTTGAATTTCGCCTTGAATTATTTACGCCTAAGTGTACGCACTAAATGATTCTTCTTCTACTGATCACCACGATCATTGCCATAGTCTCACGCTTTCCGACTTTGCCTTATTATCATACTCAACATGATAAGGACTTGTAAACGACTTGGCCTTGTTTTCAATCAATTTTGCTGGCAACCCCTGATGTGACTCAATAATGTTGTAGTAATAAGGTTCGTTGAGACTTGTGAAAGCAAAAGATTTTAGACTTATAAAAATTAATAATAAAGAAAAATTAACACAAAATTGTTTCAAGATATGAGAGAATAACCAAGACACTGATTCCACTATTACACATGAATGAATAACGGTAAATAACTCAAAACTCTAATTATCTTTTAAATCCTTTGTTTCTTAATTCACAAATAATCAGACAAATTCTCAAAAATTAATTGTATCCCTAAGCATAGATTATCTTAATACAAAGCATAACCTATCTAATTGAATCACAACTAATGAAAAGAATTTTGCGAACAATTTAAAACTCTCTAAAAGCAAAAGTGATTGAGTGAATTATAAATTATAAATTAGAGCAAATAAAATGGTTACCGCTTATTCATGCGTAAATAGCTTCCTCATTGCCTTGGTTGTGGGAGAATTAGCCTCTCATCATGTTGGAAACACGCTCAAAATTCATTATTATTGCTCAAAAATGGTTTACAAATGATGAACAAAGGAGAATAAGATGAAAATCGGGTTTGAAACAGTTATAGATGTTGCAAACACTGTTACAAACTACGATAGAGAATAAGTGCTTCTGTCTTGTAAGTCTGCCCCTCTCCGTATTACGACCCTCGGATATGTGTCGTAGACACTGTAGAAGAATGACTGCTTCTGGTGGTCCGTTCTTCGTGTTCTTCGTGAGAAGCGAAGAGAGAAAAGGTAGTCTCTGCAACTTCGATTTTTTGGCTCTTCTTGCGTTCTAACACCTCCCAATCTCTCCGTATTTCTTCTGTGCTAACCCAAGACGCTATTTATACACAACAGGCGATGAAAATCCCTTGTAATAACTCGTAATAATCCTCTCAATATTCGGCAATGAAAATAATATTTTCGGGAATATTTTCTTCCCTGAATCAAATCTTCACGCGTCTGTTGTATGAAGATTCACTCCTACACGCCTTGCCAACACAACTTAGATTGAGTTTATATCTTTGTAGCACACGGAAACTTCCCAAAATCCCGTGAATATCTCCTCGTGAACGTGTTACCCTGTTTTCCTTCTCGCGGCAATTACAGCCAATTTGGATCGAAACCAGAAACTATACCAGCCCTGTTAGGCCCAAAGGAAGATACCCAATGATTTTCAGCCATTGAGTCTCGTTATAACGCCTCCAAAATCCGAATCCTAATCTGCCTGTGAGTTTGCATGAGTTCCCGCCAAAACTGATTTTCAAACGATGAAGAAGGTCACCCCTTATCCAACAGCTGGGGGTGCGAATATCAATTGGGTGCCCCTTAGTAATTGGGTTACCCCTTATCCAAAGTGAGGGTGCCTGTAGTACTTTTCTTCGGGGGTCCAAATAACACTTTTTGAGCAACTTTTTTCCACATAAGTGTATTTCTCCAAAAACACCTACACACACATAAAAGCACCAAAATTAGTACAAAAATCGAGACTAACAATAGAGACAATGAGGACAATTCAGACACAAAAATGTGTCTATCAAATACCCCCAAACTTATTATTTGCTAGTCCTCGAGCAAATTTATTCTAAAAAATAAAATCATTTGAACCCCTAGGTGGTCCTAGTGGCGGAGTGTTGTCTCCGGAGGGTTTACCAGAGATGTACCCACAAAACCTTTACTCCAAACCCTAGCTATCTACACAGAACCTTGGAAGGCACTAAAGAATCTCCTTAGTTGGCATACTTATTGACTACAGGAGGAAGTACCCCGTCTGAGAAATTCCAATTCTTTACACGGTTTGCACTCAAGCATACTAAAATTCATATAAAGTGACAGAGCTCTACTCGAGATAGTTGCACTATGGACATCAATACCCGAGTCAAAACTAATCACATGGATAGATCAAGAAGATGGATATAGAGAAAACATAGATGGTTTTGATGCTTACTAAGTGACAGTGTTTCCCATATACATCAAGGCCTCCGCAAAATGAACCTATCCTAATGGATTGAGATACTAGTCGACTAATATCAACACACCGGCATATACAAGGGAACCAGTGGTCGATAATCTAACTCTAGGTCAACACAACCGGCATATACAAGGGTTCCAGTGGTCGACTTTATTGAATTTATTAGGTTGGTCCGATGGTCGTGTCTCAATTTTTTTTTTTTTTTTTTTTTTTTGGTATCTCAATCACTCTAATTCACCCTAGCATTGGTAACAACTTGATTCGTGGGCCCACCTAATCACTTAGAGAAACATAGTTTAAAAAGAACAAAATAAAAATGAGTGAAAAGGACTCAACGAGATATGGTGAAACTATCATGTTATTTCTAACACCTCGAGCTACGTGGGCTATGAATAGACTCTTTAGATGTTGCCATCCAATCGATTGGTTCCTCAACTCCTACAACCAAAATGCTTCCATCCACTTAGATTGTTAGTGCCGACCTTAATAAACATAAATTTCTAGGTTCGGGTTTATTTATTGCAACTAAAAACTAACAAGAAGTTTCTTCCCACCCCAAACTTAAATCTAACATTGTCCTCAATGTTTCTAATGAAAGAGCAATACCAAAAAGTAAAGTAACAAGAGGAATCGAGAAAGAGAGAATTCGGAAAGATAGTACACAGGTGAAGAGAGAAATCAAAAACTAATATACAACATACAATCGCCTCGATGGTCAATCAAGGGTAAAC
>JAJJWW010005472.1:0-27648 GCA_023531295.1 Papaver armeniacum | reverse complement strand
GAACTTAATTTTATACGGCGCGCGGGTTATAACCCCAAAGGTGTCGCTATCCATGTACAAAAACCCCAACAAAACAAATTGTTCATAAAAACCCCATTTAACATAAACTGTCCATATTAGCCTTCTAATTTAAATCACCCCAACAAAAATAAAAACAACCCCACATTTAATTTTAAATCACCCCAATAAAAAAAAATCAACCCCACCACCACCGCCACCACTGCACCGCACCACCACCACCGCCACCACTGCACCGCACCACCACCACCACCCCACCACCGCCGCCACCGAACCGCCGCCGCCACCGAACCACCGCCGCCGCCGCCACTGCACCGCCGCCGCCAATGCACTGCACCACCACCGCCACCACACCACCACCATCGCGCCACCACCACCACCGCGCCACCACCACCACCGCGCCACCACCGCACCACCGCGCCACCACCACGCACCACAACCGCCCCACCACTACCACCGCACCACCACCGCTCCGCCGCCGCACCACATCTGGCCGCCTGTGCCGCCACCACACTACCACCACCGGTAACCAGCACACGCACCGCACCACTCGCCACGCCACGCCCGCCACCGCTGCCACCACCAGCCACCGCGCTAGCCAACACAAAGACCACCACCACAAAAAATGAATTTCATTGATCAATATTCAACAAAATAAGAAAAAAATGATGAAAACCAAAATGATGAAACCAAAGCGAACAAAATGATGAAACCAAACATAAAAAAATGATGAAACCAAAATTGGTTTCACCAAAACTAGATGAAACCTAATTAGGTTTCATCATTTTTCCACATATTGTCATTTCACCAGCACAGCTTCAATGATGAAACCAAACCAAAATAAACTAGGCAAAATAAGCAAAAAATGATGAAACCAAAATTGGTTTCACCAAAACTAGATGAAACCTAATTAGGTTTCATCATTTTTCTACGTATTGTCATTTCACCAGCACAGCTTCAATGATGAAACCAAACCAAAATAAACTAGGCAAAAATCATTGCAACTAATCCATAAGCTGTTTCACAATTACCCTAATTCAACACCTCTATCATATTACCTGTCTTCTTCCAAATTCCAAAATTTTGATAATTAACGACTCCTCCTCATACTAATTAAAAGTAAGGATTTATCACATCACACCTATGCTCTTCATCTATCATATCAAACTAAACACAAGGAAATCTACCACAAAGTGTAACTCAATTAGACGGGGCAATGGGTACTCTGGTATGAATATGTGATATGATGAAGTGAGGGAGAGAGTGTGAGAAAAGGACGGAAAGTGTGTACCTGCATATGGAGATCCAGTAAGTGTAGGTTGGTGACGACGAGAACGACTATGCTTTCTCTAGCAGACGAGAACTCTTGTCTATCCCACGAGTGTAAGAATTGCGGTGATTGATGCGAGAAGCCCACTCGGAGCTTACCTCCAAAGAACATCACCAAATACAACATATTTATTACAACTTCAAATATCAAAGATGGATCCAACGATGAAGACAAAAAGGATTCAAATGTAGCAACGTTGTACTATGCATCTAGTAGAGGGGAATGCCGATGTCACACATGCACATTCTTGTTCTTTGTCATCGGCCATTATTATCTTCTTTCATTTTAAGGTGGTCTTGTTTGCCTATAGTAATAAAAACTGTTAGTAAATCATTAAGGTGAGGTCAGTTTTGCCTATAGTACTAAAGGGACCACTCAAATCATGTGTTTTCTCCGATTTTTACCAACTTGAAAATGCCCAACAAACAATCAATACACGTAAAATTCTCTCTCGGTCACATTCTCTCGCATAAGAAGGAGTACTAAAAACAGCATTCAATTCCGACCATCAAGTTAGTTTTGTTCGTAAGTCAGCAAGATTTATGAACAGCAAAATACTAAGAAGAATCCACCTACATCCTTTAAATCATTAACTATCTAATTTTCTTTGTGTTAAACGGAAAAATAAATTAGTTATCTAACAAAGATCAACAACTATGAAGAAGATGGAAGAAACTTGTTCATGACATAAACTTGTAATGCATGCAGTGATGCACCAAAGAATGCAACCCAAGCATGGTAACACTAACATAGGACAACAAAAGCAAACATTTAAAGAGAGAGAGAGAGAGCAAATTCATGAACGGGTGGTGGTAAAAAAACAAAAAGCACCTGCACTGTGCGCCAGCACTTGAGTAGCTAGAGTCCCCATTATCTGGACATGCCTTTTCGGAACCTCTCCAAATTACAACGATTTTTGCATCACCCGATAATAACATTTGGCATGTGCTCGAGACACGGAATTTATCGGCGTATGTTATTATGTTTGGGATTTATTGATGGAGGTTGGAATGCAAGCCAGGATTTGGGTTGTTGGTATTGGTGGGCATCAGTTTCAGGATACTCTTGGGGACAATTAGATATCTCCAAGGTGTACAAGGTGATATCTCCAAGGTGATATACACCACCTGCACTAGAGCCACCACAACCTACACCAAAAATTCAACACTTTTCATCATCATCATCAAAAACTATGGTCAAAAAATTAATCAAAATAATTAGGCTTTAGTAATATTTCAGGGCAATTCAATACAATTTGGAGAAATTGAACGAAAATCAAAACTAAAGAAAATCAATCAGCACCAACCCCATTCAACAACAGAAATCAAAACTAAAGAAATCAATTCAATTCAACACCAACAGCTTCACACATGGAAAAGCAAAACTAAAGAAATCAATCAGCACACCAACCCCATTCAACAAAAACAGACAACATCATACCAATTCCATCCATTAATAATTGAAGAACAAATAAACCCAATACAGCAAAATTCTAAAAAAAAAAAAAAAAAAAAGGAAAACTAATTTCACAGCAAAGAAATCAATACCCACATCCATTGTACATAATTAATCAAAATAAGTTGGGTATAGTAGTTATCAATGAATCAAAATGAATTTCTTACCAAATTACGAACATCTCTGTTTCTTTTCCAGGTCTTCATCACATCTTACCCCTAGGGTCGAATCATCTTCGAATCACAAAAAATTAGGCGAAAAATTACCTTTCAGAACAAAATTTGGGTAGAAATCGATCCTTTGCTTATTTTGATGCTCGGGAAAGGTACGGTGTGATTTTGAGAGGAGGAGAAAACCATTCTGGGAAACACAATAAGCCTTCAAATAAAAGAAAACCTAATTTACCCTTTTCTTCATCTTCATGTGTCTGCATACCACTGAAATTGAAGTAGTAATCAAATTAGGGTACTGAATTTAGGGCACTGAATTTAGGGCACTGAATTTCACTTGAAAGAGGATTTAGATCTGGTTGCGGCGGTGTTGATGGTGGTAGTGGTGCGACGAGGAGTTGGGGGTGGTGATGTTTACGGGGGTGGAAATGGTGATGATGGTGGTGGGAGAAGGAGACGAAGAAAGAAAAAATGAAATCAGAGAGAAGAAGAAGAAGAAGAAGAAAAGTTATCCAAAAGGGCATGTTTGGTATTTTTTTAAATAACAAAAACTAAATTTTCTTATTATTATTTGGCTTGGGGTTTTTGTCCCAGTTTTAGTTGAAATGGTTTTTATTTGGTAGAAATAATATGACCGGTTTTTTCTTATCACTAGTTTGTTCACCTAGGGGTTTTGTCACTAGTTTTGAATTTTATATTTATATGCTTATGGAGTCAAGTCCTCCTATATTTTTGGGTTTAGTCACATAATATACTCCCTCCCTCCGGTCCACTCCGGTCGACTATTAGATGACGTACTTGGTTCAAAATTTTGTCTCATTATTAGTTGACCTATCTCATTAGACAATAGAATATTTCTAAAACTATCATTTTGATTGATTATCGTTAGTATAAGAAATATGTATAATTTGGTATCCATGTTTATATTCGCTACGTAGGTGTTTTAAAATGCCTTTCAAATTTATAAATTCTGGGAATCATGTAAATTCCTTGTGTGTTTGGTAACTCAATATAAATTCCTAGGATTTACAGAGTTTTCTTGTATTAAAGTCTTTGTACCGTTTGACATTACCCTCAAATCTTAAAATTGCATATATATGGGATTTAGAGTTAAAAAAAAAGTGGGTCCATGAATCCCTTGATAAGTTTCCCAGCAAATCTTAGGGGGGAGGGGTCGGGACTCCATATGGAGGATTTGCTGGAAAACTGAATCCCGTAAGAAACGTGATTTCAAGGATCCGGGCAACCTAACATACAGAGGGAAACGTAATTCTACCAAATCCCCTGGACCCATAAATTCCACCTTTAAAATTCTACATCCAAACCCACCAAAAGTTTACGAAAATCCATGGTGTCATTTGTGAGATAAATCATTTCTAAATTTGACAAGTTATTATCCATAAGGGTATAAGTGTAAAAAAATGCCTAAGAATACTCATTTCCATTTGTTGCCTTAAGAATTGTGCAAACTTGAACTAGGTCATCTAATAGTGGGACGGAGGGAGTATTTATATTTTGAATTATTAAAGGCCTAAACATATGAAGCTTTCACGTTGAATGGTGAGAAAATCCTCGCTTCTTATTAGCCAAAATAAGCTTTTTGTGACTTTTGCGAAACGAGTTATAGTGAGTGCATTTGACAACGTATGATTGGTCTAAAACGGAGCGAAAATATCACTTTTTCCTACACATAGCGAAAGTCGTTGCAGACAAACCCCATCTTCAGATTCTTCTTCGGTCGGCCCTCCCACCGTGACAATTGTACTAGTCAATACTCAGTTTCGAATTTAGGGTACAGTTTTTTGATTTGATTGATTAATTCAATCATCATCTAACATGTAACCCTAAATTCGATTTGGGTGAATTGATTGAATTGCTTTTGAGAAACATCAACCCCTCCCTTAATGTTAGTCTAAACGTTAGATTGATCGAAGAATAGTTTGAGGTAAGATTAATGGCGCATATGTTAGCCGTCATTTTTCGAGTTTGAGATAAATTTAGTTTCGGGTATGATTTTCAACGCTAAACCCATTAGTTTCTCTATCGTTGAAAATTGAAAGTTCAATCCATGTTTTAACTTGCTCATGATAAAGATGGAAATTTGAATTTGTGTTTTATAATGTTTGAAATGAATACCTGCCATGCCCATGGTTATCTTTTGTATCCAATATCTAACTGAGATGCATTTATTGGGAATGTTTTTGAGTATCCAAGTTTTTGAATTATGTGTATCGACTATGAGCACTAGTAATGCCACATGTGCGATGCACATGCTTGAATTTGATTCTTTTAACAACACCAAATTTGATAATAATGGAAAAAAAATCTTAAAATAAAAATTTAATATCCTTGTTTGTACTCATTACGTAGATAATTTAAAGAGCTTTCCAAATATATTAATTTTTCAAAAATCCGATGTGTATTTTTAAAGATATCTAAGTTTTAATTTTTTCGATATATTTTTAAAACAATGGCATTCATGTAAATATACAAATATTAACTAAAAGCTTAGTTAATGGGGGTATTATTGTCATGTGAAAAGGCTTCACCAAAAATACCTCTTTTCTTTATATTAGTATATATATATATATATATAAGATTGGTGCATCGGTTCGGTTTTTCTGTAAAAAATCTACTTTCAGGGACTGATCGGTAGATTAATCACTCCATATTCTTGCCTTGGATGTATAACTTTAGAGGTACATCTCTTATTTGTAGTATGGATTTCTTATAATTAGGGATTTACCATGGAAGTGTTGGAAAGTTAAAGATGTAAACAAACAGGGTGTTAGTCCTCAAGGAAGTTGGGGGAGTTGGGTGTATTTGGGGTTTTACCCGTTAGTCGTGGGGGAGTTCGGAAGAGTGTCTCAAAATCCCTATTAGTCGTGGGAGAGTTTAGAAGAGTCTCCCGAACTCCCTAGAAGTCACCTGTTAGTCGTGAGGGAGTTTGACAAAAACTTTTGAACTCCCTGTTAGTGGTAAAACCCTAGAAAGCTAGGGAGTTGGCTGTTTTGGGGAGTTGGGGGGAGTTCATAGTCTAAAATTGCCTCACTACAAATCTCTCCAAAGAGTAGAGATTTGGGAGGGAGTTTGGTCGGAGAAAAATAGGAGAAGGAGAAAACGCTTCAGCTTTCATCAGGTATGCTTTTTTTCTTTTTCTTCTTTAATCGCCCTAATCCTTTTTTTTTTATTGTTTGTTTGTGTACTATTTTGATTGTTTGTTCATATCAGTTTTGGGGTTTATCCGTAAAAGTAAAAACCCTGTTCTTCACTGTCAAAAACCATGCTCGTTACAGATTTTTATTAGGGTCTCAATCATCAACAACATCAATAGAAAAACAAAAAAGTTATTTGAAAGTTGATTTGTCTTTAATCTGGGTATGTTGTCTTGATTATGTTGATACTACTGTGTTGAGTATGTTGCATTTTTTTTCTTTTGTGGAATTGATTTTAACCTGATGAGAAGATTCACTAAGTACATTCACAAAGAAATATATTAGCTAGTGCAGATGCGAGATATGCATACTGTGTCCATACAAGCATTGATAATATTAAGAAAGGAAATGGAAACAATCACTGCACTGTGATTAGTTTGTCGATATGAGCATACAAATGATTGATTCTTATCTACTACTACACATGATTGATGAAAAAGAAGCTCAAATCCCCATATATGCACAAACTGCACTATGATTTACTACTGGTTATTCTTCTGGTCTTGTCACATGCCTTATACTATCACTGTACGACACATTTGCTTTGCTTTGGTCTCATAATTTGTTGGAGAATTGGAGTATAAATTGCCATAGACTCACCCTAGTATGCTTTTCTTGTCACATGCCCTACTGGTTATTCTTCTGGTCTTGTTGGAGAACGCCATAGACTCTCCCTAGTATGCTTTTCTTGTAGCATGAGGATCCTCATAATGCAGTTTTATTCTTGCATGTTCCATTTTTAGTGTTGAAAGTTACATACTAGTTAATTACTGTACAGAGATTTGGTGAAAAAATCAGTTTGGTCATGAATGATGTGAAAAATGACATCGGATTCTAAACCTAGTGCCGCCTTCCTGCCTGCTCTATATACAGTTTTTATTGGTTACTTTCGCAGCAGGAATATTAGTAGTATCGTAGTATATACCTTATCTTTATGCAGAAATTGAATGAATGAAAACTCCGGGCAACCCATACAAACTACCTGGTGGAGGTGGTGGTCATATAGTAAGTCCAAGGAAATGTGATTGGTGCTAACTCCTAGGGAGCTTGAATGAACTACTAATATGACACATTTGCTTGGTTACTTGTTTTTATTTTAATTTGTGCTTGAGTTTTTTTTGCTGTTTATTTATTTGGATCTGTGCTTGAGTTTTTAGTTCTTTTTTTAGGTGTCACTTTACTAGCTTAGTTCTTTGATTTAAAAGGCATTGTTCAACTTGCATCCACCTACAAGTTTGTATTTCAGTACCTTGTCATTACAAGGCATTGTTCAAAGGCATTGTATTTCAGTATTTTAGTACAAGTTTGTATTTCATGTTAGGCTCTACTCTTAGTATAAATACTAATATAGCTAACTTGTCACACCATAAAATGGACAGTTCTAGCCAACCTTCTGAAAACAACAAGAAAAAAAAGAATGTTAGGAAGAATAAGAATACAGATACGGATACGAATACGAATTACAAACAATGGACAACACGAGAGACTGGGAAACTATTGGAACTGTTAGTAGAAGCTACACTTGATAAGAAGAAAGACACTAATGGATGTTTTACTAAGAGAATAGTGGTAGAAGAGATACTTCCAAAACTTAACCAAGCATGTAATTGTGACAAATCTTATGAGAACTTTAAAGGAAAATATAGATGGTTCAAGAAAAGATTTGGTGAATACTAGGATTTGTTTAAATCTTGTACTTATGGATTCTGTTGGGATGACAGTAACAAGATGATTACTGGATCCGACGATATGTGGAATAATTACTTTGAGGTATGTATGTGTTATTTGCCAACAACTGAATTTGAACTTTTTTTCTTCTTATTTATGCAGAGTTCTAATTCATGCTTTATCCTCTCTTTTTTTTTGTGTTAAAAGAGCCATCCAAAGCAAACTCACCTAAGGGACGAAAATGGTAGAGATTGTGGTGACTTGCTTATTATTTTTGGGAATAAATGTGCATCTGGAAGTTACAGTTGATCTTACCCATGAGGGTACAAGTGCTAGAACCTGTAATGAGGAAGATGAACAAGATGATTACTTAGATGATGATGATACTCAACGAGAGAAATATGATAGAGCTTTTAATGTATCATATGTGGGATATTCCTCAGAGGAAAATTATGAACAAGGTAAAGATGAAACTCAAGATATGAACACGCATAAAATTCCTGTCAGAAAAGCGGTACCAAGGAAAGCACCAAGGTGTGCCATTAGTGACTCTTCTACATCAACTAATCCTACTGAGCATTCTGATTACCTACAGAAAGGTATTGCCAATAGTTCATCGATTGCTTCTTCTATTGAGTCAATGCATGCTCTTATTGCGAAAGAGAAAGAAGACCACAAAATTGAAAAGGAAATGCGCAGACTTGATAAGGATAAGAAAGATAACGAAGTATGGGATCTTGTTTATGACATGAATGAAATTTCTTTGGAAGATAAGCTGAAATTAATTGAAATGCTGGACAACAATCACAAGAAGAACTTATTCATATGTTTTACTCCTGAAGAGAGAAAGTTGTGGATTGGTTCAAATTTAAAGGCATAAACCTTTCATCTTTGCAAGTTTCTGTTAGCTGTAATGGGCTTTTAGAGTTACAACATTTGGTCTTTTTGCTTCGTAACTATTACTATTTAATTTTTCTTTTCTCCTAGATGAGACTTTATGGTTATGGATTGATTGCTACTAATTGTTATGGATTGACATCTTTATGGTTATTATGATTGAATCTATGAACTTTATTTTCTATATGCTTATTTTCTATACACATATACTTTTATGCTTTTGAGATAATGATGATTCTAATAATAAAAAAGTACTTTTATCATCTTTTTAGGTGAACATGTCTGATTTGGATTTATCTACTAATAGTGAAGATCAAGCCTTCGATATAGAAGAAGAAAGCAGTGATGATGAAGAGGTAAGCAACAATAATGAATTTGAACTATCCATATTTTTGAATATACTTTCAATGGTGCATTCATGGTTGATGGATATAATTAAGCAATTGCAATACATACAAAGTCAGCATATTGAAAGACCAATGAGACGCCCGGTTACTTTATTTGGGTATAACTATATTAGGAGAGTTTTCCGTGAAGACCTATGAGACTTTCGACGAAGTTATAGGATGTACCCTGATATTTTTGTAAAACTATGTTGTATCATTCGAGAAAGTACACCATTACGTGATACAAGATGTCTTTCTATTGAAGAAATGCTTGGTACATTTTTACTCGTTGTTGGCCAAAGTTCACGATATTGCAGAATACGTGACACATTTGGTCGCTCTCGGTGGACAGTTAGTAAAAACTTCAACAGGATGTTGCGAGCTTTAAATGCTATAGCCCCGAATATGATGGCTAAGCCAACAAGTGCAACTCCAACTAAAATTCGAGAGAGTACACGATTTTACCCTTTATTTAAGGATTGCATTGGAGCAATGGACGGTACACATATTCCAACAATGGTGAAGAAAAGAGATGCAACCGTTTATCGGAATCGACATGGAATTACATCTCAAAATGTGTTAGCGGTTTGCAACTTCGACTTGGATTTCATATACGTGCTCAGTGGATGGGAAGGGTCTGCTCATGATTCGAAAATACTTAACGACGCAATGACAAAAAGAAATGGACTGAAAATACCGCAAGGAAATTTTACTTTTATCTAATGTGAAGTTTTGAGTTTTTGGTTAAGTTATATTTGGGTTCTACTTGACGAAGTTTTCTTTTTGTGTTTTATTCAGGTAAATATTACTTGGGGATGTTGGGTTTGCAAACCGGCGATATTGTTTAACACCATTTCGTGGCCAATGTTATCATTTGAAAGAATTTTCTGGTACGGGTGTTTATGGGTGAAAATCGTTTCTGCTGGTTTCGGTAATTTTGGTGGGTGAGTGAGAAACTGATTCAAACCCTAAACAAATGTGCTACACGTGAGCACTTTATAGGTTCGAGAGATCGATCTGTACAAGTCCTACCTAAACCAAGAAATGGCCGTTCCGGACTTTGCTCGGTCACAAAGTGGAGGAGAAGGGTTGATTTGGGGAGGGAAGCAAAGGTGTTGAGGAGAGTAGTATCTCGACTTGCATCAGAAAGTGAAAGCTTAGGAAGCTTGCAAGAGATGGAAGCTTTTGAGAGAGCTTGCAAAGTTTCCTTTCTGAGAGTGTAAGTGTAGCATATTTCTCCCTGACCGAGACTTGTTGTCTGGTGGAAATAGGTAAGACCTATTTATACAAGTCGAGATTGAAACGTACCCTGGCCTCATGAAGGAAGAGAGTAAAGGGTGAAATAATTGGAGGAGGGGGTAACCGCATGGTTTAATGGGCGAAAACGTTTTTCACCATTATTTCCTCTTTTATTTAACCGCTTTATTCCTTTTCACGCTTTCTTAATGTGAGCGTAGTGTACGCCGCATCTTTGTGACCGCCAAACCAAAACCCTAAAGAAGCATCCCCGGTTGTGTCGATGTCTCAGTGTTGGTTGCATCTTGAGTGCAAGTGGCGCTGCTAGTGGCGCGTGTGGCATGTGCCAATGGCATGTGCGGAATGCCTTGGTGTTAGGTTGCATGGTTTGCAAGTTAGGCTACCAGCTTGTGTGTTTGGCATGTGCGGAATGCCTTGGTGGTAGGTTGCACGGTTTGCAAGTTAGGCTACCAGCGTGTGTGTTTGGCATGCGCCAATGGCATGTGCGGAATGCCTTGGTGGTAGGTTGCACGGTTTGCAAGTTAGGCTACCGGGCGTGTGTGTTTGGCATGTGCCAATGGCATGTGCGGAATGCCTTGGTGGTAGGTTGCACGGTTTGCAAGTTAGGCTACCAGCGTGTGTGTTTGGCATGTGCCAATGGCTCGTGCGGCCATGTTGGCCTAGTTGCAAGTCTTGTAAGCCTAGGGCGCTCTATTTGGCGTGGGCCAAAGGCATAGCGGCTTGGAAATATGGCTTGCGGCACGTGTTGGCATGTGCCAATGGCACGTGCGGCCATGTTGACCCTAGGCTTGCAAGTCTTGCAAGCCTAGGGCGCTATATTTGGCGTGTGCCAATGGCATAGCGACTTGGAATATGGCTTGCGGCACGTATTGGCATGTGCCAATGGCATGTGCGGCCATGTAGACCTAGTTGCAAGTCTTGCAAGCCTAGGGCGCTATATTTGGCGTGTGCCAATGGCATAGCGACTTGGAATATGGCTTGCGGCACGTATTGGCATGTCTTTGCCATGTTGACCTAGTTGCAAGTCTTGCAAGCCTAGGCGCTATATTTGGCGTGTGCCAATGGCATAGCGACTTGGAATATGGCTTACGACACGTATTGGCATGTGCCAATGGCATGTGCGGCCATGTTGACCTAGTTGCAAGTCTTGCAAGCCTAGGGCGCTATATTTGGCGTGTGCCAATGGCATAGCGACTTGGAATATGGCTTGCGGAACGTATTGGCATGTGCCAATGGCATGTGCGGCCATGTTGACCTAGTTGCAAGTCTTGCAAGCCTAGGGCGCTATATTTGGCGTGTGCCAATGGCATAGCGACTTGGAATATGGCTTGCGGCACGTATTGGCATGTGCCAATGGCATGTGCGGCCATGTTGACCTAGTTGCAAGTCTTGCAAGCCTAGGCGCTATATTTGGCGTGTGCTAATGGCATAGCGACTTGGAATATGGCTTGCGGCACGTATTGGCATGTGCCAATGGCATGTGCGGCCATGTTGACCTAGTTGCAAGTATTGCAAGCCTAGGGCGCTATATTTGGCGTGTGCCAATGGCATAGCGACTTGGAATATGGCTTGCGGACGTATTGGCATGTGCCAATGGCATGTGCGGCCATGTTGACCTAGTTGCAAGTCTTGCAAGCCTAGGGCGCTATATTTGGCGTGTGCCAATGGCATAGCGACTTGGAATAGGGTTTGCGGCACGTATTGGCATGTGCCAATGGCATGTGCGGCCATGTTGACCTAGTTTCAAGTCTTGCAAGCCTAGGGCTTTATATTTGGCGTGTTCTAATGGCATAACGACTTGGAATATGGCTTGCGGCACGTATTGGCATGTGCCAATGGCATGTGCGGCCATGTTGACCTAGTTGCAAGTCTTGCAAGCCTAGGGCGCTATATTTGGCGTGTGCCAATGGCATAGCGACTTGGAATATGGCTTGCGGCACGTATTGGCATGTGCCAATGGCATGTGCGGCCATGTTGACCTAGTTGCAAGTCTTGCAAGCCTAGGGCGCTATATTTGGCGTGTGCCAATGGCATAACGACTTGGAATATGGTTGCGGCACGTATTGGCATGTGCCAATGGCATGTGCGGCCATGTTGACCTAGTTGCAAGTCTTGCAAGCCTAGGGGCGCTATATTTGGCGTGTGCCAATGGCATAGCGACTTGGAATATGGCTTGCGGCACGTGTTGGCATGTGCCAATGGCATGTGCGGCCATGTTGACCTAGTTGCAAGTCTTGCGAGCCTAGGGCGCTATATTTGGCGTGTGCCAATGGCATATCGACTTGGAATATGGCTTGTCGCCATGGTGTGCGGATATGCGGCTTGGTTTGGCATTGTTGCCAATGATGCGCAGATGCGGCTTGGTTTAGCATTCTTGCCATGGTGCGCAGAGTGCGGCTTGGTTTGGCATGGTTGCCATGATCACGCGATATGCGGCTTGGTTTGGCATTCTTTGCCATGGTGCGTAGAGTGCGGCTTGGTTTGGCATTGTTGCCATGATCGTAGAGTCTTTTGGCTTGGTTTGGCATTGTCGCCAATGATGCGCAGTATGCGGCTTGGTTTGGCATTGCTGCCATGGTGCGCAGAGTGCGGTTTGGTTTGGCATGGTTGCCATGATGCGCAGTATGCGGCTTGATTTGGCATTGCTGCCATGGTGCGCAGAGTGCGGCTTGGTTTGGCATTGCTGCCATGGTGCGCAGAGTGCGGCTTGGTTTGGCATGGTTGCCATGATGCGCGATATGCGGCTTGGTTTGGCATTGTTGCCATGGTCGCAGAGTGCGGCTTGGTTTGGCATTGCGCCATGGTGCGCAGAGTCGGACTTGGTTTGGCATGGTTGCCATGATGCGCAGAGTGCGGCTTGGTTTGGCATGGTTGCCATGGTGCGCAGAGTGCGGCTTGGTTTAGCATTGCTGCCATGGTGCGCAGAGTGCGGCTTGGTTTGGCATGGTTGCCATGATGCGCAGAGTGCGGCTTTGCTTTTGGAATTAGGGTTCTGTATCGAAAACCCTAATCTGGTATTTTGAAAAAATACCCTTATTTATTATTTACACCTGAGTTAAATGCTCTTAGTTAATGTATTGCGGGTAACACTAGGTCATGGGGTTTTACGATTTTACCCCTTGTTTAAAAACCACCATCAACATTAAGTCCCCTGCTTAGCTCGGAACAGGGGCTTTGTTGCGAGGTAAGCATAAGATGGTGACAAGCTATCAATAACAAACTGTAAGGAGAATTGAGGAGGCTTGTCTGACCTTTTATAAATAGGATTTGGAATCCTTGCCTCTTGTAGTTTTGCACAAATCGAGAGGCTGGCATAATTGGTGGGGCCGGTGCAACTTGGGCGACGTTGGGAAGTTGGCGTGAGTTGGGAAGGCGATTGTGCTAGCGGTGGGACCGCGCGAGTGTGGAAGCTTTGCGTGCTTGCGGGCGTGACTTGGGCGGTATTGAGAAGTCGCAATTGGTGGGGACGGTGCGGCAGGGCGACGTTGGGAAGTTGGCGTGAATTGGTAAACCGAGTGTGCTAGGCAGTTGGTGGGACGGGCACAAAGTGTAAACCGTGCGTGCTTGTAGGCGTGACTTGTGCGGCCATTGGGAGCTCGGCGCAATTGGTGGGGCCGGTGCAGCTTGGAAACCGTGCTTGCAGGCGTGACTTTGGGCGGCATTGGGAAGTCGCACCCTTTGTGGGCCCGTTTCTTACACGCGTGATTTTGGTGAAAAGGGAAATCCTTCCTTATTTCAAAGTCTTTCACGCCTATATATGTGTATATATATATATATAAAGCCCCTTTCTCCCCATCCTGCGCTTTATTCTTTCCTCTTTTCATACTAGCGGCAAAGAGAAACCGGCTTCAGTGTATGTCTTCGAGTACTCTTCTCTCTCTTTTTTTTTTATAGGTATAAACCTTAAGAGTAGGCGCTTCCACAATCCTTGCATATGATTCCTTGGCGTGCCTCTTGTAGAAAATATTGTACGTATGCGACCAAGGGAATACTGCATATATTGTTTGAACCCGTGGGAAATATTGCATATATGAATTTTCGGTCCTGAAAGAAATATTTGAACCCTGAAGAAAATACTGCGTGTGTATTTCGAACCCGTAGAAAACCTGTATGAATCCCGAAGAAGAATACGTGTATATGCTTCATATGACTTGAACCCGCAGGAAATATTGTATATATGATTTTTGCTTCTTGAGAGAAGTACCACGCTGCAGATTTGAACCAATAGAAAAATGCTCCATATATTTTTGAACCCGAAGAAGGATACCGTAGACACACTCTTGTACCCGTATAGAATGCCGCGTATATAGTCTCGAACCCGAAGAAAATACTGCGTATATAGTCTTGAACTCGAATAAAATACGTCTTCCTACCCCTTTCTCTCTTTTTTTTTTTTTGGGTACGATTATGTGTCAGGGAGATAACTTCGCCTTTCTTCGTTTGTTTTGTGCAGACATCTTATTACCAAATTGTTATGAAGGAATTCGATAAGATGTTACACAGAACCAAATTTCACTTCGTCGAAGGATGCTCATAATTCCAAGCCGAACATAGATGATGAATTCTTCAGAGAGCCCTCGCCCTCGCTCGGAAGAATCACCCGTGTTTCGTGTCGATTTTGCTAACCGGTGGTGAGGATGACAGAAGACACGTTCGGTTCCGCCCTTTGCAGAGCACCATTCGGTTCTGTCTTCATAAAGGGGTATATTCCTCTTCCAACATTGACTTTCGGATGTGTCAAAGTCCATTGCGTTCTTTTTGATGGATGGGTTGAGTTCATGGTGAGCGAGGAGCGTATAAATACCAACTTGACTCGAGCGCAGTCATTGATCTTTGCCAAGACTTCATGAAATCTCCAGATTAGGAAGGACATCCCAGGCTTGGTTGCTTTCATCTCCAGGATGGTGTTCGGACACCCATACAATCATATGTAGATGGGGTGAGATAACTTTCTCCTTGAGAGTGTGGCTCTCTTCTTGAATCTTCCGTGAATCGGGAATCTTAGAATCCAATTATCTCGAAAGTGAGGTGAAGATGCGGGATGACCTGGCCGCTAAGTTGGGGGATTTTGCTCGGAAAGACTCCATTGCGAAGTCGAAGGATTCTGCCCGGAAAGAGGATGAAAGGTGCCCTTACGGTTGGTGGATATCTCAATGGTTTCGGACGAGTTGGAGCACGAACGAAAAGCGTGATCTTCATGTCGCAGCATTTTGGCTCTCTGGTTATCCAGAGACATTTTCGATGACGGTTCCCGGAAAGAAAGGAATAAGACCGGAGCATTTATTAGAGATCGGCTGTGAAGTTGGCAAAGGGTGAAGTTCTTCCCATTGGCAAGTTGTTCCTTGGTTCCCTCGTATGTGCATCTGGATCACCTAGTTGCGAACATGCAAGTTTCGAATGGTTTCATGAAAGTGGATTCATATGTGCACGTTGCTTTTAAAGTCGGCTATGGGAGCACTTGAGAAGTATGCTCGAAACCGCCGCCTTCGCTTCCGTGAGTTGGGGGGCTCTCGAATTCTTCGATGGGTGAACAAAGCGTCCAAGAGTTGGCGTGAGCTTGGTTAGTTTTCTTGATAAGTTGCATGAAATCAACTTTTCGTCCATGGGGGCGATCCATAAGTCGGTGATTCAAATGGACACCTTTGCTTCTCGCTCCGCTCACGTCTTTGTCTTAGATGACGATTTGAGTCTTGGTGAAAACTCGTTCATTCAGAGTCGCTCGCCTAGGTTATACCGTCTTTCTTCGTGGGATCTTTCCAGATAGCTGCTTATAATATTGACCGTGCTGCTCGTCACATGGGTTTCGATCAAGGGGTGCCTCTTGTTTCACTAGTAGAAAAGTGACATTTTGTAACAGTTCAAGCTTTTATTAGGTAACAGTTCGTAAATTACCTGTTACTAAATGTTAGGTTGTTAAATAATGGTAACAGTTTTTGTAAGAACTGTTACATAGTGTCATCTAGGTTGTATATTGTAACCGTTTTTATAATAAGTGTTACTATATACCCATGTTATTATAATGATTTAATATGTTACCATAGTTGATATTATCGTGACATTTATTTAGACCAACTGTTACTATATACCCATGTTACTGTAACACATTTAATATGTCACCATAGTTGATATTATCATGACATTTTTAAAACCAACTGTTGCCATATACCTATGTTACAGTAACAGATTTAATATGTCACCATAGTTCACCTTATCATGACTTTTCTATAAAATAACTGTTACTATTTATCAACATAACTAGTTATCTGGATATCCATTTCAAAAAGATTACCTAGCTCTAGACCGACATGTCATAGTTAACTTGTTATTTAATGTTGATATAATTTCATGCACTAGATCTAGCCATGGCTCATGGATGGTTATCTAAGGTTTAATATAAATTCAAATCTAATAAAAATAATAAACAAGTGGTACGATATGTATAAATCCTACAATATAAATTTGTTGTAGTTGGGCGGTGACAACGAAGGTGGTGGTAACGAAGGTTGTGGTGGAGGTCGATAGTTTATTGTTTAATGAGAATAAGTATTTTATATGGATAACACTAACCAAAAACAAAGCATGGAATAGTGGTTCAAGAGTTATATTTAGGTGTAATAGGTCTCAAGGTCGAATCCTGTGAAGAGTAATTTTATAGAATTTATATTTCAGCTCAAGAAGCCCAACTTGTAGTTGTGGAATGGTGGCAGCATAGTGGTGATGGTTGTGGCGGTGCTGGGGGTGTAGGTGGTGGCGGCGCTAGCTAGTGGTGGAGGTGGTGGTAGTTTCACTATAAAATTTTACCTTTATACTGTTTTTGATGACAGTTTTCATAAAAACTGTTACGGTTACTCAAATAATCGCAACAGTTTTATTTAAAACAGTTACCGTATCAATTATTCAGTATCACATATTGAATAAACTGTTACCAAAAACTCACTAACGATGTGATTTAAATTTTAATAGTCATTCGTAACTGCTTTATAAACTTTCCGTAACGGGGCTTTAGTAACACCGCGAGAAAAATTAAAAACTTACGAAATAATACGGATAACAGTTTTTAACCGTCACCAACATCATTTTTTACTAGTGTTTACCTACGGTGATCCCTAAAGATTCATTGCGTGTCGCCCTTGACGCCAAAGTGTCCTTAAGCCGGGTATCCGTCTTTCCTTCTTTCAAATGGGAAGAGTAACTTGACGACCTTCGGCTATAATGAGTTTTGGTGCAACGAGTTTACTATGATCCGAGATTTTGTGAATAACGTGGTGGAAAACGTTCGTTGCAAACCTTCCCGGCAGTTACGAAGGAGTATCCAATGTTGAGAGATCCCAAGCGAAAGTTGCCTAGCACGGAAAGCCCCGGGCCAAGGAACGGAGAACGAAGAACCGTCTTTGGCGGGTTCCCGGACGGTTTCACAAGATCCTCCCACGGCTCTTGTGTCTTTCGGTTCTTCCAATAACCGGTATGTGTCACCTCTTCATTGGTTTGTCTCAAAACACGTGAATTTCGGCTGAGAATATGTGTCTTGTTTCCTCTAGTGCTTCGGTAGTGTTAATGCTTTGTTGCCCTTGCACGTTGCTTTAGACGGCGGTTTCTTCAAGGAATTCGGCGGCACCGAGCCTACTCATAGCGGTGATGAGTCGGAGAAAGAAGAAAGTTCAACAAGCGAGAGTAATTCCTCCGGCAAGCACCGGTTCTTCTTCGGGAAGTGGTTCGGTGAGTTTCGCGCTTCTTTTCTTTCTTCTTCTTCTGTTTCTTCTTTTGAAAAATGTCTAACTCAAGTTTGCGGGAGGAATCAGGTTCGGAGGACGATTCAGGGGTGGAGTCACACGAAAACTTTCCTTTGGTGACCCTGCCATGGGTGACTTGGAGATGGGAGTTAGCCAATTGCCGGGCACGGACGTGGTTCAAACGGTGGATGATTCTCGATGGTTGTTGCCGTAGTCATGGAAGAAGACCCTTTGCGAGTCGTGAGGCCACTTGCGGGCGCCATTTTGATCCCCCGTACTTGGTTCCTTATCCAGGTCATGTCTTTGGTTAGCGGCTTCAGACGTGCGGCTAAGCATGAGGCGTTGTACACGAGAATGCTGGGAGAAGCACGGACATATGGCTACAAACAAGAAAGTTACTAGTCGATTTGCGGCTGGTTAAGCGTGTGGAAGAGGCTTTATCTTCCATTGAGGATATGCGTGAGGTAACCCCGGTCACACTGTTTCAAGACGTTATTGTCGATCGGGAGCACCATCGCGACGTGTGCGTAGAAAAGGAGTTTAATACTTCGCGGTTTGTCGAAGGCCTTGCCGAGATCCAAAAGTTGAAAGATGCGGCAATCGAAAGCCTTTCCGCCGAGGAGATTGCACGACAGAGATGAAACTCGAAAAGCTTTCCAAGATGTTGGCTATGAAGAGAGCGGCTCTTGAGGACGCAAAGTTGACTTTTTCCAAGAAGAGCAGATTACGTTGGGACGATTTTCCTTGAACGTTTTTCTCGTTAAACTTTCATTTAGGTTCTTTTTTTTGAAAGACATATTGGATGTCCGGTTCAAAACTTGACCTTTGATAGATAGCTTGGTAGCTTTTTAGGGTATTGGATTATTTAAGGGATGAATGGTTTTGGTAATATGACTACGATTATGTTTTGGGAAAAGAATATTTGCTTTTATGAAAGTGTGTGCTAGCAATAGGCACAAGACTCGGAAAGCATGACGGTTTTACTAAAAACCTAAAAATAGATTGTATATCTTGCCCAGTCTGAATTTACTCACTTCATAGGTTTTGGGAACATGCCCCCCTCTATGTAAAAGGCGGTTTTGATGGTAGCATCGCCAGCAAGTCCCCAATCGCCGGTAGCATCCTCGGCGATTGAGTAATATCATCTTCATCAAGTCCCCAGTTTTCTTGTGTAGTTTTTACAACTAGTAACCGGGTCGTCTGGTAGTTGAGTCGGATTGAGTCGCCTTCTCCTACCATCTCGACATATGGGTCGAAGAATGAGATCGACAATCTGATATTGTAGCCGATAGATCAATCCTCCATTGTGGTCGCCAATTGTTTATGGGTGAAAATCGTTTCTCTTTGGTTTCGGTAATTTTGGTGGGTGAGTGAGAAACTCGATTCAAACCCTAAACAAATGTCTTTGCACGTGAGCACTTTATAGGTTCGAGATCGATCTCGTACAAGTCCTACCTAAACCAAGAAATGGCCGTTCCCGGACTTGCTTCGGTCACAAAGTGGAGGAGAAGGGTTGATTTGGGGAGGGAAGCAAAGAAAGGTGTTGAGGAGAGTAGTATCTCGACTTGCATCGGAAAGTGAAAGCTTAGGAAGCTTGCAAGAGATGGAAGCTTTTGAGAGAGCTTGCAAAGTTGCTTTTCTGAGAGTGTAAGTGTAGCATATTTCTCCTTGACCGAGACTTGTTGTCTGGTGGAAATAGGTAAGACCTATTTATACAAGTCGAGATTGAAGCGTACCATGGCCTCATGAAGGAAGAGAGTAAAGGGTGAAATAATGGGAGGAGGTGGTAACCGCATGGTTTAATGGGCGAAAACGTTTTTCACAATTATTTCCTCTTTTATTTGACCGCTTTATTCCTTTTCACGCTTTCTTAATGTGAGCGTAGTGTACGCCGCATCTTTGTGACCGCCAAACCAAAACCCTAAAGAAGCATCCCCAGTTTGTGTCGATGTCTCGAGTGTTGGTTGCATCTTGAGTGCAAGTGGCGCTGCTAGTGGCGCGTGTGGCATGTGCCAATGGCATGTGCGGAATGCCTTGGTGGTAGGTTGCATGGTTTGCAAGTTAGGCTACCAGCGTGTGTGTTTGGCATGTGCGGAATGCCTTGGTGGTAGGTTGCACGGTTTGCAAGTTAGGCTACCAAAGTGTGTGTTTGGCATGTGCCAATGGCATGTGCGGAATGCCTTGGTGGTAGGTTGCACGGTTTGCAAGTTAGAGCTACCCGGCGTGTGTGTTTGGCATGTGCCAATGGCTCGTGCGGCCATGTTGGCCTAGTTGCAAGTCTTGTAAGCCTAGGGCGCTCTATTTGGCGTGGGCCAAAGGCATAGCGGCTTGGAAATATGGCTTGCGACACGTGTTGGCATGTGCCAATGGCATGTGCGGCCATGTTGACCTAGTTGCAAGTCTTGCAAGCCTAGGGCGCTATATTTGCGTGTGCCAATGGCATAGCGACTTGGAATATGGCTTGCGGCACGTATTGGCATGTGCCAATGGCATGTGCGGCCATGTTGACCTAGTTGCAAGTCTTGCAAGCCTAGGGCGCTATATTTGGCGTGTGCCAATGGCATAGCGACTTGAATATGGCTTGCGGCACGTATTGGCATGTGCCAATGGCATGTGCGGACCATGTTGACCTAGTTGCAAGTCTTGCAAGCCTAGGGCGCTATATTTGGCGTGTGCCAATGGCATATCGACTTGGAATATGGCTTACGGCACGTATTGGCATGTGCCAATGGCATGTGCGGCCATGTTGACCTAGTTGCAAGTCTTGCAAGCCTAGGGCGCTATATTTGGCGTGTGCCAATGGCATAACGACTTGGAATATGGCTTGCGGCACGTATTGGCATGTGCAATGGCGGAAAGCGGCCATGTTGACCCTGGTTGCAAGTCTTGCAAGCCTAGGGCGCTATATTTGGCGTGTGCCAATGGCATATCGACTTGGAATATGGCTTGCGGCACGTATTGGCATGTGCCAATGGCATGTGCGGCCATGTTGACCTAGTTGCAAGTCTTGCAAGCCTAGGGCGCTATATTTGGCGTGTGCCAATGGTATAGCGACTTGGAATATGGCTTGCGACACGTAGTGGCATGTGCCAATGGCATGTGCGGCCATGTTGACCTAGTTGCAAGTCTTGCAAGCCTAGGGCGCTATATTTGGCGTGTGCAATGGCATAGCGACTTGGAATATGGCTTGCGGCACGTATTGGCATGTGCGGCCATGTTGACCTAGTTGCAAGTCTTGCAAGCCTAGGCGCTATATTTGGCGTGTGCCAATGGCATAGCGACTTGGAATATGGCTTGCGGCACGTGATTGGCATGTGCCAATGGCATGTGCGGCCATGTTTACCTAGTTGCAAGTCTTGCAAGCCTAGGGCGCTATATTTGGCGTGTGCCAATGGCATAGCGACTTGAATATGGCTTGCGGCACTTATTGGCATGTGCCAATGGCATGTGCGGCCATGTTGACCTAGTTGCAAGTCTTGCAAGCCTAGGGTGCTATATTTGGTGTGTGCCAATGTCATAGCGACTTGGAATATGGCTTTATGCACGTATTGGCATGTGCCAATGGCATATGCGGCCATGTTGACCTAGTTGCAAGTCTTGCAAGCCTAGGGCGCTATATTTGGCGTGTGCCAATGGCATAGCGACTTGGAATATGGCTTACGCCATGGTGTGCGATGCGGCTTGGTTTGGCATTGTTTGCCAATGATGCGCGATATGCGGCTTGGTTTGGCATTGGCCGCCATGGTGCGCGAGTACGGCTTGGTTTGGCATGGTTGCCATGATGCGCGGATATGCGGCTTGGTTTAACATTCTTTGCCATGGTGCGCAGAGTGCGGCTTGGTTTGGCATGGTCGCCATGATGCGCAGAGTGCGGCTTGGTTTGGCATTGTCGCCAATGATGCGCAGTATGCGGCTTGGTTTGGCATTGCTGCCATGGTGCGCAGAGTGCTGGTGCGCAGAGTACGGCTTGGTTTGGCATGGTTGCCATGATGCGCGATGATGCGGCTTGGTTTTGGCATTGCTGCCATGGTGCGCGAGTGCGGCTTGGTTTGGCATTGCGCCATGGTGCGCGAGTGCGGCTTGGTTTAGCATGGTTGCCATGATGCGCGATGCGGCTTGGTTTGGCATTCTTTGCCATGGTGCGCAGAAATGCGGCTTGGTTTGGCATTCTTGCCATGGTGCGCGAGTGCGGCTTGGTTTGGCATGGTTACCATGATGCGCAGAGTGCGGCTTGGTTTGGCATGGTTGCCATGGTGCGCAGAGTGCGGCTTGGTTTGGCATTGCTGCCATGGTGCGCAGAGTGCGGCTTGGTTTGGCATGGTTGCCATGATGCGCATAGTGCGACTTTGCTTTTGGAATTAGGGTTACGCAGATCGAAAACCCTAATCTGGTATTTTGAAAAAATACCCCTATTAATTATTTACACCTGAGTTAAATGCTCTTAGTTAATGTGTTGCGGGTAACACTAGGTCATGGGGTTTTACGATTTTACCCCTTGTTTAAAAACCACCATCAACAACGGGTAATCATGAGAAAAAGGCTGAAGAATTATTTAACTTGCGTCATGCTTCTTTGAGGAATGTAGTTGAAAGATTTTTTGGTGTTTTGAAGTCTCGTATCTTGATCTTTAAGTCTCAAACTCCATTTCCGTATCAAGTGCAAGCGGAGATAGTGACAGCTTGTGCAGGCTTACGCAACTTCTTGCAAAAATAATGTCGTTCAGATGAGTTTCCAGTCGAGGAATAGGAAGATAGCCATCCATCAACGCTTGTAAATTACGACGAAGTTTTGACACAACAAACTCAAGAACAACAACGTCAAGAAGCTAATGCATGGAGAAAGAGTATAGCGGATGATATGTGGAAAAATGTTCGTGAACAAAGGGAGTTAGAACTGTATAAAGACCGTTAAAATGAAGGGAAAAAAATTATCTCGTTGCACAACAATAACATACTATTGATACAGAGTAGGATCATTTTAATTTATTTTTTTTTCTTTTGATTAAAGATCATTTTTATTTGCAAATGAGGGTTTATTGTTTCTTAAAAGAGAATGAGTTAGGAGTGAACTCTCTCAAACTCCCCCAAACTCCCCAAAACTCCCTCTAATAAACTCTCTCAAACTCCCTACACTCCCCCAAACTCCCTAAACTCAAAAACACCAAACTCTCTCAAACTCCCTACACTCTCTCAAACTCTCTTAAAATCCCCAAGATTTAAAATACACTCAACTCCCCCAAACTCACTCGAGGACTAACCCCCTGAAAGTACAAGAGTTCCTTAAGTTGAAAATTGAATACATTCTCCAATAGATGTATGCTAAGTGTTATGGTAATATTTCAGCATGATTACAAAAGTTATTTGTTAAATTTTATGTTCAGTGCAGGTAATGTTTTTGAACTATACTCATAAAACTCTCTCTTCTTCTTTTAGGCCACAGTATGTTTCTTTGTCGCATTTGAGATGGTCCTTGATAATCAACGGTGAAAGATGTTTTTTGTTGTGCAAGTATGATTTTAGTTCCCAATTCCAGTCCATGTTATGGATATAATCAGTAATTTTGTTTAGTTAGTTCTTTTGGGTTGGAAATTTTAAAGAAGTTTCCGGTTCATAGTTGACTTAGTTAAATCCGTTGTTGTTTTTTGTAATCCATTAACCATTGGTTCGGTTTCTAAATGGTTTTAGCCGGTTTCGGTTTGTTCCATTGAGATAATGAAAAACCGATTGTATGTCAGTTTTCTGAAACTGATAGTTCAAATCTTTAAAAAAAATAACACAGTTGAATTTTTTTAACCTACATGCAGAATGTAATTAACACACAAGCGTAGTTCATAAATCAAGTTTATAAGCATAGTTCAAAACATAAACATTACAAATTCAAAATACATAAACTCCAAGTTCTGCATGCTCCAAATATGATCTCGTCTGGGCAAGGGTAGAACTTAGGTTTACAAAGTGTGAGATGGACGTGGTAGATTAAATTGATTTTAATCAACGGCCTATACTTATCGGTTTTCCATTGGTTTTTGGTTCGGCTTTCAGGTCAAACCAAAACCGAACCAGTAATGTCGGTTTTCAATTTTTTTTTACCATAACCAATCCATTAGTAAATGGTTTGATTCGGCTTCTTCCTTATCGGTCTGGTTCGGTCCGGTTCCGGCGGAAAACCGAAACCATGTTCAGCCGTAAATATACCCATTACTAGGACACCCCTTATAAACCCACACTAGATAGGAACATGGTCTTGTTACATGTATGCCTCAAAACAGGTTTCAATAATTAGGTAACTTGCATCATGGATTAGCATGCTAACTGCTAAGTAGGGGTGAGCATGGCTCGGCATGGACCGGTTTTCACCTCATCCGCATCCAATCCAATACACTACGGATTTTAAATTTGGCATCCGCATTCAATCCATCATCCAACGGATTTGCATCCAATGGATGCACGGATGAACGGATTGGGTGCGGATAATCCAATGGGTTTGTAGTAGTTAAAATTTATAATGAAAAAAAATAAAACCTATTGTTTGAGGGTGAAAATGGTTTCTGCTGATTTCGGTAATTTCGGGTTTGTGGGTGATAAGCGAATTTAAACCCTAAACAATGTACTGCAAGGGAGTACTTTAGATTTGAGAGATCAATCTGTACAAATCCGGCCAAAACCAAGAAATGGCCGTTCCAGACTTGCTTCGGTCACAAAAAGGAGGAGAATGAGTTGGTTTTGGGGAGGGAAGCGAAGAAAGTGTTGAGACCAGGTTGATTCTGGAAGAGTAGTGGTTTCACGACTTGTATCAGAAAATGGGAAGCTAACAGATGGAAAGCTAGCAAATGTTTCTGAGTGTTGTATTGCTCATGATTGAACTTGTTGTTCGGTGGAAATAGGTAAGACCTATTTATACAAGTCGAAGTGAAACGTACTCTGGTCTCATTAAGGAATGGAAAAATGGGTGAGTAAATGGGAGGAGGTGTTAACCGTTAACGCATGTAATTGATGTTCCATAAAAAAGAGCATTTCACCATTACTCCTTGTATTTACTAACCGCCTCATCCTTATTACACTTCCTTATGACGGGCGTAGTGTACGCCGCACGTCAGTAAACCGCCAAACCAATACCCAAAGTGGATCCCCAGAGTTTGTGATATGTATTGATGTCTCGAATGTTTTCGTGGAAAACATGTAGCATGGTTGTTGCACGGCAAGTCGAGCTTGGGAGACTTGCTAGCTTGGTGACCTTCGACGGTCGAGATTTTGCATCTTAAGAGGAAAGGTAGTTGATCGCTGCACGCTTCCGTTTTTGATAGCCGTGTAGGAAGGCCCCGCATGGTGGCGCGCGAGTTGGCATGCCATTGGCATGGCATGCCTTGGCGCGGATGGCGCGGCAAACTAGGGTTTTGGTCAAGGTTACCATGCGTTGTCCGGTAACCTTAGATGGCTAGGATTTGATCCACGGGATTGAAGTGGCGACGTTGATTGTCGCACTCCTCCGTTTTAGTAGCCGCATAGGGAAGGCCGGCATGCGCTGGCTGGGGTTGGCATGGCATGCCTTGGCGCGGTTTGGCGTGGCCAAACTAGGGTTTCGGGCCAAAGGTTACCATGCGTTGTCAACAGTAACCTTGGACGGCTAGGATTTGATCTGGGATTGAAGGGCGGCCGTTGATTATCGCACGCCTTCGTTTTAGTAGCCGCATAGGGAAGGCCGGCATGGTGGCGCGGCTAAGTTGGCATGACTTTGCGCGGTTTGGCGTGACCAAACTAGGGTTTCGGGCCAAAGGGTACCTTGCGTTGTCTGGTAACCTTGGACGACTAGGATTTGCTCCTGAGATTGAAGGGCGACCGTTGATTGTCGCACGCCTTTGTTTTAGTAGCCGCATAGGGAAGGCCAGCATGGTGGCGCGGCTAGGTTGGCATGCCATTGGCATGGCATGCCTTGGCGCGGATTTAGCGTGGCCAAACTAGGTCTCGGGCCAAAGGTTACCTTGCTTTGTCTGGTAACCTTGGACGGCTAGGATATGCTCCTGAGATTGAAGGGCGATCGTTGATTGTCGCACGCCTTCATTTTAGTAGCCGCTTATGGAAGGCCGTCATGGTATAGTGGGGCTGCGGGTTTGGCATGCCATTGGCACATGGTGCGTCTAGCATGGATAGGGCCAACGCAAGGTGCGTTTCGGCTTGGCGAGGTGGGGCCAATGGTTTGGCATGCCGTTTGGCACATGGTGCGGCTAGCATGGCTGGGGCCAAGGCAAGGTGCGGTTTGGCTTGGCATATGGGAGCCGGGAAAGCTTGGCATGCCGTTTGGCATATGGTGCGGCTAGCACGGCTAGGGCCAAGGAAAGGTGCGGTTTGGCTTGACATGGTTTGCTATTAGCGCAGTAGTGCGCCTGACATGGTTGACATGCCTTGGCGCGGAGATGTGGCTGGCACGGTTTGCCGTTGGCACAGTGGTGTGGCTGGCTTGGTTGGCATGCCTTGGCGCGGTAGATGTGGCTGGCACGGTTTGCCTTTGGCACAGTGGTACGGCTGGCATGGTTGGCATGCCTTGGAGCGGTAGATGTGGCTGGAACGGTTTGCCATTGGCACAGTGGTGCGGCTGGCATGGTTGGCATGCCTTTGCACGGAGATGTGGCTGGCACGGTTTGCCATTGGCACGGTGGTGCGGACGGCATGGTTGGCATGCCTTGGCGCGGTAGATGTGGGCGGCACGGTTTGCCATTGGCACGGTGGTGCGGCGGCTGGCATGGTTGGCATGCCTTGGCTCGGTAGATGTGGCTGGCACGGTTTTCCATTGGCACAGTGGTGTGGCTTGCATGGTTGGCATGCCTTGGCGCGGTAGATGTGGCTGACACGGTTTGCCATTGGCACAATGGTGCGGCTAGCATGGTTGGCATGCCTTGGCACGGAGATGTGGATGGCACGGTTTTCCATTGGCACAGTGGTGCGGCTGGCATGGTTGGCATGCCTTGCGCGGTAGATGTGGGCGCACGGTTTGCCATTGGCAAAGTGGTGCGGCTGGCATGGTTGGCATGCCTTGCGCGGTAGCATGATGGTTTTATGCGGTGATGTCAATCAATGTTAGGGGTTCTTCCGTGGAACATGATACATAGAAAGAAAAAAGGTACCCTGGTAATTCTTACGTAAGTATGCTGATCGATTCGATAAATGTGCTAATGGTCATAATGACGTCATGCCAGGCTAAAAGCCACCATCAACACCTATAGATGACTTCTTATAGAACCTACACATTTTATATATGTATATAAATATAAATATTGAAGTGTCATGGACAACACTCCAAGCAAACACCTAAAAATTCTAAAACTATCCATATATTTTCTAGTAACTAATATAAATGCCTTTGATCTAACGGGTATGGATGTCCAACGGATTTTCAAGGTTGCATCCGGTTCAATCAGAATCTGTTGGATTTGAAAAATTCCATCCGCGTCAATCCATTATCGTCGGTCCGGGCATCCATCCGCACAAATGCGGTTGGTCCGGTTAAATCCGTGGATGACGGATAAAA